>PVLC010004039.1:0-89523 GCA_004027655.1 Graphiurus murinus
TGAGCAGTGAGAGACCATGACCCCTTCTTCCAGGCACCTCCTCCCAACTTTCCTGATGATGCGCTGCACACAGGTAGTTCAGCAGATCTCTCTGGCTATCTCCCTTCATATCTTTAATAGGTCGTTCTGTGCTCTCATGTAAGTGGCTGTCTCTTTTTTTTTTTTTTTTTTTTTTTTTTGCGGTACTGGGGATTGGACTCAGCGGCATTCTACCTCCAAGCCATATCCCCAGCCCTATTTTTTATTCTTTATTTTGAAACCAAGTCTCACTAAGGTGCGGAGGGCCTCACTAGGTAGCTGAGGCTGGCCGGGAACCCGGATCCTCCTGTCTCAGCCTCCCGAATGCTGGGATTACAAGCGTGTGCCACCACGCCCCGCTTGCTGTCTCTTTCTTTATCCCCTGTCACCGCACTGACTAATTCCTCTCAGAGCCCTATGTAGCTGTTCCACACTGCCACCATCTCCCTTGGAAAGTGAATTTGCTTTGTTTTGTTGTAGGTGAAAAAAAAAAAAAAAAAAAAAAAAAAAAAACAGATCATCTGGATCAAATGAAGGTTATATCATGACTCAAAGTCCTTAGTTCTTACCCAAATATAGCTCAATATGACTCCCCCAGCCAAGACCCAACCGCCTCATCACATATTACAATCTACAACAAAGGGCCTCTAACACTATGATTTCAGGGGACACTTCTTACCCCCATTACCTGGTTCTTTCTAATGCCATCTACCTTGTGATTTCTTTGATAACAAAAGTAATAAGGATAAACAAAAGGTATAGTATCAAGAAATCATTTATATTAACTTAAAATGTATTTAAGCTGGGCGTGTTGGCGCACGCTTGTAATCCCAGTACTTGGGAGGCTGAGACCGGAGGATCTGGGTTTGCGGCCAGCCTCAGCTACTTAGTGTTTCAAAATAAAGAATAAAAAATAGGACTGGGGGGTGTAGCTCAGAAGTAGAAAGCCCCTGGTTTCAATCACCAGTACCTAATAAAAAAAAAAAAAAAAACTAAAATTATATATATATATTAGGTACTGGGGATTGCATCCAGGGGCATTCTACCTCCAAATTATACTCCCAGCTCTTATTGTATTTTATTTTGAAACAGAGTCTCACAAAATTGCTAAGGATTTCATTAAGCTACTGAGATTGGTCTTAAAAACTGCTATACTCCTGTCTCAGCCTCCCAAGTACTAGGATTACAGGTGTGTACCACCATACCTGACTTTGAAGTATACTTTTTTAAATGAAATTGGTATTTCCACATGATTTTGCCTAATCTAAGGTTAAAAGAGTCTATATTCTAGAGGCATGCCTCAGTAACTTAGCATGACCCTGTTTCAAAATCAAAATAAAGTTTTTAAAAAACAGCTGGGAACGCAGCTCGGAGGTAAAATGCCCCTGGGTTCAATCCCAAGAGATGAGATGGAGGGAGGGAGGAAGGAACCACAAGGAATTAAGATGTTAACTGAAAATAAAGAAGTTTCCCAAAAGCTGCTGGAGAATAAGAGAAAGTCAACCTAGAATTAATCATTTGCCACATGTAGTCAGTACAACAGGGGTCATGCAGGGACAGGTGTCTGGGCTTCTGGTGTTGGGGTATTGCCCAAAGTGTACGAGTGTGGGGAGTGAAGATGAATTTAAGATCTCAAGGGAGCCGGGCGTGGTGCTTGTAATCCCAGCATTTGGGAGGCTGAGACCAGAGGATCTGGGTTTGCGGCCAGCCTCAGCTACCTAGTGAGGCACTGCAACTTAGTGAGACCTGGTTTCAAAATAAAGAATAAAAAATAGGGCTGGGGGTGTAGCTCGGAGGTAGAATGCCCCTGAGTTCAATCCCCAGTACCAAAAAAAAAAAAAAAGAAGATCTCAAGGGCCTTAGAAATTAAAAGAGGTTCAAGTATGTCTTGTAGCAAACTGCCCCTTGGAGATCCAGGACGCCGGTCCTATTTCAGGCTTCTGCTCCAAGCCTTTATCAATCAACAAATATGCCTATCATGTACATAAAATTGATAGATTCCAAAGAGAGGGAATAGAGCCATCAAGTTCCAAGTTTTCCTTAGCATTAGCGCATTCATAAGATACTTGGGATCTGAGACAAGACCTTGTACAGTGTTTTAAAGGCAACCACAGCCAGGCATGGTGGCGCACGCTTGTAATCCCAATACTTGGGAGGCTGAGACCAGAGGATCCCGGTTCGCCACCAGCCTCGGCTACTTAGTGAGGCTCTCCGAAACTTAGTGAGACCCTGTTTCAAAATAAAGAATAAGGCCGGGCGTGGTGGCGCACGCTTGTAATCCCAGCATTTGGGAGGCTGAGACCGGAGGATCCGGGTTCGAGGCCAGCCTCAGCTACCTAGTGAGGCACTCCGCAACTTAGTGAGACTCAGTTTCAAAATAAAGAATAAAAAAATAGGGCTGGGGGTATAGCTCGGAGGTAGAATGCCCCTGAGTTCAATCCCCAGTACCGCAAAAAAAAAAATAAAGAAAGAATAAAAAAAAATAGGACTGGGGGTGTAGCTCAGAGGTAGAATGCCCCTGGGTTCAATCCCCAGTACCACAAAATAAATGAATGAATAAGTAAATAAATAAATAAATAAAATAAAGGCAACCACACCCCAAAGGACTTTAGTAATCTTTGTTTTGTTAGGTACAGGGGATTGAACCCAGGGGCATTCTAACTCCAAGCTACACCCCTAACCTTTTTTATGTTTTTGTTTTGAAGCAGGGTCTCACCATTGCTACATTGTTGAGACTGTCCTCAAACCGGGATCCTCCTGTCTCAGCCTCCCAAGTACTAAGATTACAGGCATTACCACCACACCTGGCTGGAACTTGGTAATCTTTTCTCCTACAGCCTTACTGGGCCTACGGTCCCCACCGTCTATTTTTAAGAAAGGCAGGAAGACTACCCGCAGCAGCTGTGAAAACACATGTCTAGCTACATGAGTACCAAAGAGGACGACCCTGCAAGTCCTCTCAACTGCCGACCACCTTATCAAACTGGAGCTGATATTCTGCAAAGTCCACATCAGTGCTCTTGCTAAGAAGAGGAGACACAGATAGCTTCAGAATCTGAAGTGAGAAAGGGTAGCAAGACGGGAAGGAGGCAGCAGCCCCCAGCTGGGAAATCATTCATCTAAAGGTCATGTCCAAGCACACCGCGTGCTGGCCTGGCAGGAAAGACAAGGCGAATAAAGCAGCCTCCACCCTGGGCTAGAAAGGAACAGCCAGGAATGAGGGGATGACAAAGAAGGGGGAAGGGCATTGGAGGTCAAGGGCTAAGAAACAGCCTCCCCTATCTCCTCTTTTCCTAGGGCCAGCTCTACTGGGGAAGAAACAGAACCAAGGCTGTTGAGCAAGGATTCCTGGGGAAAATGAGTGTGGGTCAGCAGGTTTCCATTTAGAGAATGGAGTGTAGGCCTCTGAATCAATCTGACCCCAGCGAACTTACCCACCCTCCCCAAGCCCACAGGGCCTCTGGGATGCACCCATCATGTGGCGTCCTGCCCAGGACCCA
Source organism: Graphiurus murinus (assembly GCA_004027655.1). Lineage (NCBI taxonomy): Eukaryota > Metazoa > Chordata > Mammalia > Rodentia > Gliridae > Graphiurus > Graphiurus murinus. The sequence goes on from PVLC010004039.1 coordinate 3,519, forward strand.
TGGAATACTCTCCTCAAACCCCCTGGAGGTTCTACTATCAGAACCGCTCTGAGCCCAGCCTTCCTCTCCTCCAGCTCTGTCTCAGTCATCTTTCCAACTCTATCACCACAAGCAATCACTCACTTGCCCAAGGTCTTTTTCTATGTCAGAGGAGAAAGATCCAAAGAGAAAGATGCAAGGGTGGGGTGTGTTTGGAAGAGTGCCTTTGGGAGGAGGGAAATATGAAGGAGATGGCACCGCCCAGAACCCAGGAGGTAAGCTGGAGGTGGGCAGTGGGAGCAAATTGGGCCTGGCTTGGGGGAGGAGGTGGACTGAGGGCTTATATGGAGTGCAGTTGGAAACCCAACAGCAGGAAATAGGTTTAGAAGTAAGCAGGTGTTTCAGGGAGAGTCCCTGGCATACATGATTGACTGGAGGAAAGACAGAAGAGGATGGAGCCTTGCCTGTGGCAATTTGACTGCCAGTCCCAAATCCAGATAAAAATTCTAGTCAAGTGGGATGAGGTGGTGCCTGCCTGTAATCCCAGGACTTGGGAAGCTGAGAGAGAAGGATCACAGGTTCAAAGACAGCTTCAGCAACTAGTGAGACGTTCATCAACCTAGTGAGACCCTGTTTCAAAATAAAAATAAAATAGGGCTGGGGGTATAGCTCGAAGGTAGAATGCCCTGGAGGATCACAGGTTTGAGGCCAGTGAATGAGACCCTGTTTAAAAATAAAATAAAATAGCCGGGCATGGTGGTGCACGATTATAATCCCAGTACTTGGGAGGCTGAGACCAGAGGATCCGGGTTTGCGGTCAGCCTTGACTACTTAGTGAGGCCCTCTGCAACTTAGTGAGACCCTGTTTCAAAATAAAAAATGGGACTGGGGGCGTAGCCCGGAGGTAGAATGCCCCTGTATTCAATCCCCAGTACCACAAAAAATTAAATTAAAAAATGAGAGACCCTGTTTTAAAATTTTAAAAGCTAGGAGCCTATCTCAGAGGTAGAGCACCCCTGAGTTCAATCCCAATACCACACACACACACAAAAAAAAATTCCTTTTAATTAAAAAAAAATCGACTCAAGGGTTCTTTAAACAAGGATAGAAGCACAAGGTCTCCTAATCTCTCCCCAAATGCTCCTACTAGGTTCCTCTGCCTCTACCACGCATCCCTGCCCCTCATCATGTTTCCCATCACTCCAGGAAAAAACTAAAAGGGAATTGGTTTAAGCTTCACCCTGAGAGACAGTCGTTCAGCATTACAGCATATCTTAACAGAATACTTATTGAGCATTGTGGTGGGTGGAGGAAATCAAGATGAAAAAGAAACAGCCTCTGCCTGGAGAGCTTCCTGCTCTCTAGAATGGAGATTTCTAAAAGTAGAGTTTCAAGACCCTTCAGGTGACCATAGGAGGGCGCCTCCTTCCTTGAAGGTTAGTCTTCAAATAGAGGCGAGGCTGGGGGGAGGAGGGGGCTGTTAGAGACTGAGGCGGAATGGACAAGTCATGAGCTCAGGAAGCCATGGGTCTCCAGGGAAAGAAGCACCATTGCCTTTCCTAACAGTGCCGCTCGCTTGTCTTTTAAACACTACTTGGGTGCAGGGAAGACTAGGATAGTGGTGGGAAGAGAGGGGAGAAGGCTAGGGGCAGAACCCTGCGGACAATGTGCACTAGTTATACTAAGATGGAGTATTGAAATTAGAGCTGAGAGAATGGCTACAGATGTTAACTGAGGAAAACCTAAAAACCACACTACCCCTGCCCCAATACTCCTCTGTTAGACAAGGATCAGGGGCATTAACTGAGCACCTCCTTGGTGCCGGGCATCGGGCTGGGCAGTGGATAAGGGGCCCTGGTTTAGACTGCAGAGCCCAAGCTCCCAGAAGCAAAGGAGACAGGCAGGCATTGGAAGGATGGCTGTAAGGACAGAACGGCAGGGGAGGGTATCTGGGTGTTTGATTTATGTCTGTTCAACGGTCCTAGGCTGTCTTCCCCTGCCTCGAGCTGGGATTTTCCCAGATGTGCACTGCTTGAGGGGAAGGAGGGCGGGTGCAGGGGGAGGGTCTCCATGTCCTTGCATCTGGGCCCAAGAGCAATCCCTTCCCCTTTCTCCCTGTGTGACTGTTCACTGCCTGCTGGGTAGAAGGTGGGAGGCTGGGGGAAATGCCAGGGCCCCCACATAATCACCAGGTAATGAAAAGAACTGGCCCAGGGCTGGGGGAATGCAGAGGAGACAGTTGGGGCCGTAAATCTCTCGGGGGAGAAGGGGGTACGGAACAGGACGGGGAGGGGGGGACCTGACAGTTGGAGCCCATCCAGGTGATTTCACGTGAAATATCTGAACCTTGAGGGGCAGGGGGGGGACAGTGAGAGGCAGGCAGGGGTGTGAACCAGAGATGGGGAAGAGTCTAAAATAGACAGAGACAAGAGAAGCAGAAAAGAGAGATGGCAGGGAGGGAAAGAGATGGGAACAGTGGCGGGGAGGCAACAGATAGAGAGGGGAAGCGGATGGAGAGACTAAAAGGCACACACGGTGAAACTCATAAAGATGCAATGGTGGGAGAGATCCCAAGAGGCGGAGGGGAGAAGCGGGGAGGGAGGGAGGAAGGGAGGGGGGCCGATGGCAGGCACAGTCCTAGAAAAACTCAAACCAAAAAATATTTGGCGTAAACAAGACAGACGGACAGACAGAGCTGCCTGACAGAGATGAAGGTGACAGAGGCAAAAAGGAGGAACAAAGAAAACGGGGATGCAGAGAAGACGGGGGAGGGCACGAAACAAAGAGAGAGAAGGAGACGAGTGTGGAACAGGAGGAGGGAGCGAGGCCAGGGAGGGGGATATATATTTTCTTTATGATCCTCTTCAATCTCACTCGGCGCTGCTGAGCCGGTTCCCCTCTCAGGTGCTGCTTGGTGGTGGATGTGCCCAGAAAGCAGATCGGGTGAAGCGGCTGCCATAGCAGCCCCCAGCCTCACTCCCAGCCCAACCTGGGGGGATCTCAGAGACCTCTGCATGATGTGACAACCTGACCTGCCTCTCTCCCCCAAAATGCTGCAATCGGGAGAGGCCCCATTGCCTAAATTTCTCAGAGCAGATGCAGCCTGACACAATTGGGGCCAAAGGGGAAAAGAAACAGAAGCAGGCAAGGGGGCAAGTTCTAGGGAGTGTGTTGGCCACAGACTTTGGTTAGGGACCCCTGGGAGGTAAGTTCAGAGAGGCAAGGATTGGGGAAGCATCTTCATTTGAGAGCTAAATAAGCAGCATGCAAAGTATAAGCAGAATGAGATACTGCAGACTGTCCAATACTTTCAGGTCAACCAGTCAGGCACCTTAAGAGAAGTCATGATCCATGCCTTCAAGCAAACGCTCCACTAACAGGCCCCCACAAACAGACACATGAACCCACAAAAGGAGCAAGTGACATGTAGAATAGAGAGCCTGAGGTCAGTGTATGTGCATGAATCTAAGTCTTATGGGACCAGTGGTGAAGTAACAAGCCAAGATTCTGAAGACCTAAGATTTAGCAGGGCCACGTGATCCTTCCTGCCTTCTTTCCAGGGCTTTCTTATGGCTGAAGAAGTAACTGAGCTCTGCAAAAGTGACCTCCCCAGCACCTCTCAGGACATTAAGTCAGGCAGTCTAAAGGGGTGTTGTCTCCCCCTTCCCTGCCAGCCACATTCAAGGTCTAAGAGGCCAGACGTTGGGTCATAGCTAGAGCCCAAGTCTCCTTTGCAGCCAGAAGAACTTTATCACAGCCGGTTGGGCTCCCGGAGATAAATTCAGAGGCTTCAGGGCAACAACTAAGATCAGCTACCTCTTCCTACACCCATCCCAGAGGGGTACATGTGGAAGGCCACCAAGGGACAGGATCAGAGAGAGGGACCTCATAAACCAGGGAAAAGGAGGACCCAATCCCCAGGATGTCTGAAACAGCTGTAAGCCAGTCTATCTGGACTAGATACCACAACTGAGTAGCCCAGGTTCCAGGCAAGCTCAAGGACCCTGTCTCCCCTCAAGGCAGCCCTAGCTCTCTCTGTTCCTGGGCTGGGCCACTCAAGTGGGCAGCCGGGAATCTCTGCAACACCAGAGGGAACCGCTAGGGGGTGCACGCCAGCAGCCAGGCTCCGGAGAGGCAGGAGCTGGTGACGCCAAGGAGACCGGAAGGCAATCGATCAGAGTCGCCCTGGCAACCGGGCTGAGCCCGAGACAGACAGCACGTCGATAATGAAATCATCGTTAAATGACTTCAAGCCCTAATTAATAATCCAGGCCAACCGAGGCCATGACTGGCTGGGGTCGGGGGAGGGGATGTCATTGTTGGGGGAGCACTGGAAGCTTCAGGACAATTAATCAATTAATCCACTCACTCAATAATTGGCTCCTTTGTCCTCTGCCATGCCCCCTCCCCCACCCCATCCACCTCTGACTGTGGAGAGGCTAAGAAGAGATGTGAGGCTAACAGTGTCCAAGGGCCACCCTGCCTTCCTCTCCCTTTCTACCCTGAACCAACTGCAAAACCCTACCCTTCCTGAGGACTTGCCTACAGAATCTGAAGAACCCGCTGTCCAAACACCTCCTCCCATTTCATCCTCCCCCCAACATACACACACACACACACACACACACACACACACACACACACAATCATTTACCCGCAGCCCACCCTGATTGAGGAAAGAGCACTAAACAATGAATCATGAGAGGCAGGTAAACCCCAGCCACACCAGCCCACATCTAGATATATGACCTCGAGCAGGTTGCATGCCCTCTCCAAGGCCTCAGTTTCTTCATCTGAAACCTGAGAGATCCAATTTGTTACTAAGATTCCTTCCTATCCCATCATCTATTATTCTAATAATTGTACCTGGCTGGTGTCCCACTCCTCCCTACTCAGTTCCCTTCCTTCTGGTAGGGAAGAGAAGACTTAGAAGAAATGCTAGACAGGTCCTCGAGTATCAAGTGTCCCATCGCCAAGGAACTCACCTTGAGACCTAGAGAAGAGGACATGGCAGGAGGGAGGGTGGAGGGAAGCCTCCCTGGCCCATCCCCCACCTGCTGGGTCCTGGCCCTTGCCACCCACCTTGCTTATGGCTCTCCACAACCCCCAGCAGGAAATGAAAAAGGTACAGGAAATTGCACTTTAAATCCCCTAGCTCCTGGCTCCCTCCACCAAGTCAGGGAGCAGGGGGCAAGCTAACTTCACAGACAGGCTTTCTCTGTTTGCAATTAGTAAGACACTTAAAAGAAGGGGTCTCCCTGCAGAAAGAGCCCCTCCCTCCAAAACAGCTAAGTATGATATATATATATGTGTGTGTGTGTGTGTGTGTGTGTGTGTGTGTGTGGTGCTGAGGAGAGCGTACTGAGTTTGGGGAGAAGATGAAGAAAGACAGTGAGACACCAGAACCAGACAGGTAGGTAGATGGCCTCCTTTCTGGGAGAGCTGATTTATAGCGCCACCTGTAGCCAGGAGAAATGTTGCGCAGCCAAAGCCTGGGATGGGGGAGAGGGGGAATGAGCCCTTCAGAGAAACTCAGCAGAAAGGAGGAGCAAGCAAAACCCATCAGTCCATCCCACCCCCATGGACACTTAAGAGGTTAATAAAGTTCAGAATGTTCAGGGCTTACTTATAATTAAAGCCAGGAGCTGGGTCATTACATTTCTTCTCCAGATCCACCCATTACCTTCCCCCTCCTCCACATATCCTCATCTTTCACAAAAGACATTGACCCAGATCCTGGACTTTAGATAATACCTCCACTAAAGAGATAGGCTTAATTTCAGCAAGAGAAATTTAGAGTCGACTTTAGAAGGGATTTCCTTAGAGTGAACATTGGTAAATACAAATGAAAAGAGAAATATGAGCAGATCTCCACCAAGTCACATTCCCCATTATGCGCACACACACACACACACACACACACACACACACACACACACACACACACACCACGTGTATGCACACACACCAAAAAAGAAAAGGAAGCCTCTCTCCTGGCTGCTGTTTTTTCCTAGAGTACTGACCTGTACATCATGGAGCAACACACAATCTCTCTAAACACTAAGAAAATAACTGCCCTTTCCTCTTAACTCCAGGGAGGGGGGGAAATGACTGCTTTCCTCCCCAGACAAACACTGCAGAATGGCAGTGTAGGTAAGAGCTCCACATGCAGACACCAAGTTGGTATCTTCTCCCCCACTCCCTCCCCTTGTAGTATTTTATCTCAACCTCTCTGCATTTCTCAGCGTCCATTCTTTGGACTCATCCTGTTAACCTAGTCCTGATGGGAGAAAAAGAGTCCAAAGCAGAGGACAAGATTCTATTCTCGGGATGCAAGAAGAAAGACACACAAGACAGGAACCCAAAGCAGGGGTGGGGGGGTATAATATATAAGTTAATCAAATGTAAATAGGTCCTTCAAGTGCTAACGGGATATATGGAAATAGAAATTGAAAGTAAGAAGCAACGTCAGAGTGGAGCAAATGGCAGGTGTAGCGTCTGAAGAGGGAATAAAGGGCTTGGAAGGAGAAAGGCTGATATCCCCAGATGATCTGGAGAGACTAAGCCAGGAAGATATCAAAGATGAGGACAAGGCCAGGTGTGATAGCACATGCCTGTCATCCCAGCACCTGGGAGGCTGAGACAGGAGGATTATAGGTTCGGAGCCAGCCTCAGCAACTTAGCGAGGCCCTCCGCAACTCAGTGAGACCCTGTTTGCAAATGAAAAATAAAATAGGGCTGAAGGCATAGCCCAGAGGTAGAACACTCCTAGGTTTAATCCCTAGCATCACATACAAAAGAAAAAAAAGATGAGGATAAGGATGATTTTAAATTTTAATACATTTAGAAATCTGTATAGCTCTACATAGTTCTTTTGAATAAATGTCATTTTTTTGTGTGTGTAGTACTGGAGATTGAGCCCAGGGGCATTCCTACCTCCAAGCTACACCCCCAACCCTATTTTATTTTTATTTTGAAACAGGGTCTCACTGGGTTGATGAAAGTCTCACTGGTTGCTGAAGCTGTCTTTGAACCTGGATCCTCCTGTCTCACCCTCCCAAGTACTGGGATTACAAGTGTGTACCACTACACTCAACTCATAAATATCATTTTATCCTCAATAGCAAGTCACAGAAACAGGTACTAGTGTTGCCATTTTATAGATAATGAAACTAAGACAACAGAGAGGTTAAGTAACTTGCCTCAGATCACAGAGCTAGTATGTAGTCAGGAACCACGTTGCTGCATTCTGGTTCCAACTCCTGAAGATTCTGCTCTGGGAAGCAGCCAGTCTTGGAACCTAGCTGTACAGGGAGAGAGTCCCACCCCCTCCCCCAGAAGTAACCTGCCTCCTGGTACACTTTTCAGCATGTTCTACCCAGGAGACCTCTGTCAAGTTGGTTAACTTGTCTAGGCCTCTGTGAAATGGGAATGTAATATCTTCCTTCTAAAAGTAGAAAGCTAGACAAGATAATTTATTGAAGATTTTTAGCTTTAAAATGCATAATTCAATCCATGAAAGGAGTAAAGCCAGGATAGAGGTCTCAAAGCCTTCCCATTACCCGTCCCCATTCCCATCTCTGTCTGCCTCTCCCTGTTTCTGTCTGCTGACCCCCAGAGGCCTCTTCCCTACATTTCATAGCAGGAGCAGCTGTCTCCACCCAGCCATGGTTCACTAGCCCATGAAATCCAGGCTCATCCATCCTCACACTGTACGAGGACACGTCAGAACAGGGGAAGTCGGCCTGGCTTCCAGCATCATACCCATCCAGCCCAGGGTCACTGTGGGACATCAACAGTGGGGCAGTTTGCGTTGCTGCCCCAGACCCCATCGTGGGAGTTCTCCAAGTCAGCCCAGCCCAGGCTCCCTGCAGTGGCCCAGCAAACCTGCCCTCCCAAGCCCCGCCTCCTCCATCCCTCTGCCTTTCCAGCACAAACGTGCTCACCTGCACACCTCTTCCCACCTGCCTCCAGGTCGGCCTGGCATTTCCCTGCCCCAAGATAACATACTGTATTGACAGCCCTAACTCACTGGTCCTCCCCACTCATGCGCTGCTCGATGCTCACTGAACACCACATCCCGAATTCTAGGAAGCCTCCCAGCCTCCTCCATGTTCTCCTCCTCTCCCTCTTCATCCCTCTCAGTCTCCCCAGTCCCTGAGTCACAGTGTGGTCCCTTTGCTCCTGACCAGCTCATACATGAACCTGTGCTGAGCACGTGCCAGAGCTCTGTGCCTCTCAGTGGGTCTTGGGCACTAGCATCTTGCCATCAGCCTGGAAGTCCCCACTGGGCAGGGCTCTGCTCCTCCCCCCAAGCCTCGCAGGGAGTGTCAGCCACAATGGGCAGCACACAGTGACTCGCTGATTCTGCTTCTTAGGAGTCAGAAAGGTAACTGGGAAGGAGGCTCAGGCAGGGACAGAGTCTGGGCCCACACTTTGCCCTGTAAGGTTTAAGGGTCAAAGAAACAGGCAGCCAGAATTGACCTCCAGTGCAGTGCTGCTTTCCTTAAGAAATCTCAAAGTAACCTCGTGTGTGTGTGTGTGTGTGTGTGTGTGTGTGTGTGTGTGTGTGTTAGATAAATGGAGGGGATACGAGGGTCTAGGGTTCTGGTAGTTGGGTCCCTGTCTGGGGGGAGGGGGCTGGACTCACAGACCCACTGCAGCACCAAGAGTACACAGTGGGCAGCAGGTGCTGCTGAGGCAGGACCACCACAGGTTGGACTCTGGGCATGCCCACAGTCCCTGGGTTTTAATTTGCTCAGTCCAATGTACCACTCCACATGGTTTCCTTTGTTCTGCAGTTCAACCCCATCCCCTCCTCCAGTCTTGTCTGTGCTCAGGAGCTTTTCCTTAGGCTCAACCATGTGACATTCCTGACAGTCCACTGTTTTCACCTATAAACTCTGTATCTTTGGGTCTTCTCTCCTTGGCACATGGTTTTTCCCTTATTTTCAGGCTGGGGAAACAGGAAAGCTGATTAAGAAAGTGCCGAGGAAGAATAACCGTAATAAGAGCTAACATTAATTGAGCACATATTAGGTGCCAAGTATGTTACATTCGCCGTCAGAGCACTGATCCTCACAGCAGCCCTCTGAAGCACCTAGAATTATTTCCCACATTTTACAGGTAAGCAAGCCCAGGTTAACAGGCCACCTGGTGAGGAACAGGGCTAGGATTCTAACTCGACCCAAGACCTACCGGTGCCCACAACCAGGGAAGTCCTGGCAGACACAGAACCAGCAAAAAGGAAAAAGGAAAAAAGAACAGGTCTGCGGCTTTGCAAAAAGAAAAAACAAGTCAAACAAATCCACAGGCTCCGTGAGTCCAGAAGAGCCTCCGATAGTAGGGGGCGAGGGCAGAGTGCAGGATCTGGTCCTGGAACCCAGGGATAAAATGGCCAACGAAACAACGGGGACCGAGGGAGACAGACGGCGGGAGGGAGACTGGCAGGCTGCGGCCGCGGACGGGCCCGGGCCACCCGGCTGTGCCAGGAGCGGGCGGGCGGGCAGCGACTCGGAGGAGCCTGACTAGAGTCTGCAGACACCGAGGACGATGGGGGGGGGGGGGGCGAGCTGAAAGTCTGGGAATCGGGAGGGGAAGGAGAGGCCCCGTGGAAGAGATGTGGAGACTGCGGCAGAACGAGGAAATGAGGGTGAGAGTCCGCCGCAGCGAGAGGAAGGGAGAGGGAGCGAAACCCTAAAAGGAGAGCCGGGAGCTCGGCCGGGCCGCGGCGGTGCGGGCAGGGACCTTCATCTCAAGGACACTGAGAAAGGCAGATGGCTGGTGGAGACGCGGGGGAGCGGCGGGCCGCGGGACCCCGGGACCCCGGCGGCGCAGCGCTCGGCCGGACACCCGCGCCCCCGCCCCGGCCCCCGCCCCGGCCCGGCCGGCCCAGCCCGCGCTCGCTCGCTCGGCGCTGGCATGAAATTGGCTGCAGCCGTAATGAGTCCGCGCCGCGCGGAGGAGGCTGAGGGCCCGCCAGGGAGCCCTGCGCGCCTCGTTTAGCTTGTTTATGGTTCAGGCCTAATTAAAACGTTCCACCGCGCTGCGTTTACATCCGCCCCCCGCTAATGAATTCTCGGCCGCCGGGCGATTTCGGAAACTGCCGCGGGCCGGAAGGGGGTGGAGGTGGCGGGCCTGGGGAAGGAGCGAAGGAGGGGACACCCGGCTCGCACAGCCTTCCGCGGCCCAGGGAGCAATTAGACATCCCGCGGGGGGCTCCGAGGTCCGAGAGAAGGGCCCCAGCGCCCCGAGCCCCGGCAGGCGTTTGGAGGTGACGGAAGGTCCGGCCGCAGGGCTGGGGGAGGAGGGCGAGTGTGCCCCGCGCGTGCGGAGGCCCGTGCAAGAGGCCGTGCGCGTGAGCGCACCTGCTGCGGGAGCACGCAGGACTCTCCCTCTCCCTCTGGCTGTTTGTGCCGGTTTCTCCCCCGCAGGGGAGGCCGCGCGAGGCGCAGTGTTTCTGTTTTGCTGTTTGCTGTTTTGCTGTTTGCCTCCTTGTCACGACCTCGGCGAGGGCAGATGGAGCTAGTGGAGGGAGAGAGACAGACGGGATGCTTGGCCAGGCAGGGCTCCCTGCCGGCCCCACTCCTCCTGCAGACGCGCGTGCACGCGTGTGTACACACACACACACACACACACACACACACACACACGCTGCCCTCCACCATATTGAGACAAATAAAATACCCCAAAAGCAAAGAAGATACCATTCGCACATGACCACATGGAAACACACAAACGAACAAACACGCTCAGACCCAGCCGCATGCCAATCACACACAGATGGAAAGACAAGCCTAGGGCACAAAGCCACATGGCAAAAAGCCACTTGGAAGTACATGCCCCTACACACAACACACACACACACACACACACACACACACACACACACACACCATGCAAACCCAAGTGCACATCTATCCAATTATGCACACATGCTGTCCACTTGACACATGTCACTGCACCCTCCACTAGGCCTCAGTTCTTCTCACAGCAAATTCAGATCACTCAGCCTGCCTTCGAAACCGTCTCTCCTCTATCCTCCTTCACACTGGTTCCCAAATCCAACTCTTTATTCCAGGCCAGAAATGCTGTTCCCAGACTCAAGTATGGTTTGCTCATCCTGCCTCAGAACCATCAGACAGGCAGCCCTCTTCTCCCACTCCCTTCTTGCCCTGAAGGGCTTCTCCTTACACATCCTGCTCCTAACTCCCCTCCTCCAGGCAGCCTCACAAATGAACTAGTCAGCTGTGATTCTGAATTTGCCTTAGTCATTAGCACTGTGGTTCTGTTCTGTGGGGTGTCACCAGCTTCCTTTGCAGTTATGTCGGCAGGAGAGGATTGTGAACTCCCCAAGGGCAGGACCACTTATGCCAGACCTCCCCCCTCCGGTGCCAGGCTGGGAATGGTCCTAGGAGCACTACTGCCTGGTTTTAACAGACAAACAAATGGAACTGGACGTCGAGTAGTGACTCGAAGGTCTCTCTGTCACATCCTGCAAAAATTCTCCTTTAGAATGGCCTTTCAGAGCCACTTAGGAGGAAGGTGCCCCCTCCACTGTGTCTTCCCACATTCACCTTGTTCTTAACTGGAAATATTGTTCCCCAGCTGGGTCCTCACCTTGTTCTCCAGCCTTGATTCCTAGCAACACTTGGCTGTTTTCAAAAATTAGATCCACCCCTAAAGGATAGAAATCTGCCTCTGGTGAGGATGCTCAGAGCTGTGCTGCAGGCTTTAAAAGCGATCCCCAAAGAGGAATTGCCAGGAATGACCCCAGCATCCGCAGCAGCAGCTAAAAGTGCTACTTTGAAGGAGATTGCATGCATTGGGATATTGTGTGTGTGTGTGTGTGTGTGTGTGTGTGAGAGAGAGAGAGGGAGAGAGAGAGAGAGAGAGAGAGAGAGAGAGAGAGAGAGAGAGAGAGAGAGAGAGAAGGGAGGCAGGCAGGCAGACAAGGTCACCCTAAAAAAATACTCATCGACTGCCTCCCCAATTCCCTTCAGGGTTGTTTCATCCCAGCCCAGCCTCGTTGGGGAGCTGGGTGCCCTGCCTGCCTCCCCTCCTGATTTCCTCTTGGTCTACCTTTCTCTGTTTGTCTCTCTATGCCTTTCTCGCCCTCTCTCTCCCTGTCTATCCTCCATCACAGTTCTTTCTCCACCTCAGTCATTCTCTGTCAATTTCTCTACTCCCTTTTTCATTTATTTATTTATTTTATTTTATTTTTTGTAGTACTGGAGATTGAACCCAGGGGCATTCTACCTCCAAGCTGTACCCTTAGCCCTATTTTAGTCTTTATTTTGAAACAGGGTCTCACTAAGTTGCAAAGGGCCTCACTAAATTGCTGAGGCTGGCCACGACCCTTTTACAATATCAATTTCTCTCCCTCTGATTTCTGTTAGGGCTTTGCCATTTCTTTTTCTTTCTCATTCTTTCTCGAACTTCCATCCTTTTTCTGTTCTCTCTTCCATGCTCCACCATAATAGTTCTGAGCACTCACTCCCTGCAGAGGGAGGGGGTGTGGCAGTCTATTTTAGTACCAGATGATTCTGGCATTTTGAAAGGAGCTCTGAATTGCTGTGTTCCTGCCCAACTGCCACCCCATCTCCCCCTTCCTCCCCCTACACACACACACACTTAGGAGTTTCTTGCATCAGGCCCTGGGAAGCCAGCAGATCCCTGGACCAGAATCTCTGCTCCACCCCATCTTGACCTGCCCCCCATTCCCTCTCCCCCCCCACGCTGTCTTCTCCCTCACTTCTCAGTCTCCACCTGTGTCTGTGTGCACTTAGCCTGGGCTGTGGACCATGCATCTTTGGCTCTGGATACAGGGCTTTCAAATTCCCCTGGGCCTGAGTCTATCTCAGTCACCATGCCCACGTCGTGTCTGTCTCTGCTGTCTCCGGTGTCTGGGTGGGCCTGTCTTTGTGTCTGTCTCTAACCTTTCTGTCTTTGCTCTTCCATCTCTGATCTATCTCCTTTTCCACTCTGCCTGTCACAAAGGTGATACTGTGGCTACTTCTTTAGTCTCCAGGGTGCTGGGACCCACCTGGTCTTATTAGCCCCACTCTGTCGCTGTGGCTTGAATTTACTGGGTGTGTCCAAGTGTCCCCGTCTGTGTGTCTGTATCCCCATCCCCACCCCTACCCCACCGCCACCCTTCTCTGCCTCTTTGCCCGGTCTGCCTGCCATAGGGGCTGGAGTGGGGAGGCTGGCGCAGAGGGCTGCGATGGGGAAGGGGGCGGGCAGGCGGCCCTTTGTGTGGAAGATTGACGGCCGCGAGGCGCAGCCTCCGCAGCGCTGATTAGGATGCAGTGCGGGCTCCACTGCAGCTTTCTCCTCGCCCGCCCGCTGCCGAACATTCCCCTCCCTGCCTGCTACCCCGAGCTCTCAGGGCAGTACGGCTTACCCCCATCACTCCAGTCCTTTCCCCGGGAGCCAAAGAAAGTTCTGGGGCACCCGAGGACCCCCTCTCTCACCGGGTATCTAGATGTCTTGCACTTTCTAAGAGAAAAGAAATGAGGAGAGGTGGGCATTCGCCTAACATGCACAAGGCCCCGAGTTCCGTTCCAGCGTGGGGGGCGGGGAGAATGCCTAAGAAGGAGTCTGCTCCTTGCACCCTTTCCACAGGCCACAGTAAGCAACAAGTCCAGGGAGGAGATGAGGCACGCCTTAAAATTCCCCAAGGAGCCAAGTATGGGACGCCCACCTGCAACCCCAGTACTTGGGAGGCTGAAACAGGAGGATCACAGGTTTGAGGCCAGCCTGGGCAACTTAGCAAAACACTGTCTCAAAATAAAAATTTTTCAAAGGGCTGGGATGTAGCTCAGTGGTGAACACCCCTGGATCCAATCTCCAGTACCCCCACACACATACACACACAAAGTGGGAGAAGGTAACATGGGGTGTGCCCCTCTTTTACCCCCTCACAGTGAATATAAACTTTCCCTGCACATGGTAATATCTCAGTAAAGTTGTTGGCTCATATTTCACCACTTCTCTCAAAAAACAGTGCCTACATTGGCGGAACTCAATTCCTATAAATAGGTCTCCCCATTCCTCCACACACTCACCCCCAGCACCTCGGGATCTGCCCCTGGACGCTTTTGCCTGCCAAGCCTTCCAAGCACCCCATGATCCTGAACCCCAGGCATGCCAACCCCTGCTGCCAATCACCTGCCAGGTGTCCTCCCTCTTCCTCTCCCTGCCTCGCCCACCCCAGCAGCTTGTTCCCCTGAGTTTCTCCCCAAAGACAGCCACTAATGAGCACTGAGTACTGGGAGGGAAGGCCAAGGGCAGCCTGGTGGGTGGGAGGGGATTCCAGAGCTAGCAAATAACGAGGCCTGTCAGCATCTGTCAAATATGCCATCTCCCTCCATCATCCCTGTCTCTTGCCTCCTGGCTCCTGCCAATCCATCTCCCTGCTGAGGCTGACGGACTGAGCCCAGGTGCAACTTCGAGGAAGCCCAGATGCACATTGCCTGGTCTGAGCCAGACCCATTTTCTCCAGGAATGTCACCAGACCCTGACTTCTTTCTCTGAAAATTCCCAGCAACCCTAGGAAGCTGGGGCTATGGATGAACCCACAGAGGAAGAAAAGGAATTCGCTCTCTGCTCAGTCTCAGCCCCTTGCCTCCAACCGTGCACTCTCCAAACCCCGGACAGAAGTATAGACGGTTATATCTCAGGAAGACTTTCCCAGTTTTAAGGAGGTCACGAATGCCTCCAGAAAGTAGGGAAACGTGGTGGTTGGTGGAGGGGCGGGTGGGAGGGGGATGCGGTTGGAAATCCAAAATCGATTCTTGTAATATATTCAACTTTCCACCAGGGGGCGAGGGATGCAGCTCTGTGGACTTGAGTAGAAGCTTTTCAGCAGCGACCTGCAAAGGGCTCAGCGGCCACCGGAGGGCGACAAAGAACAGCGCTCCCTGCAGAGCCAAACAGGCCCTAGATGTTGTCTAGGATGGGGGCAAGGCCAAGCTGGGCTGCCCAGGCCAGGGGGCTTTAGCTCCAGCCAAGAGCCCATGAATTTCTGAACTCATGAAATCTTTCTTACGCCGCTCTCCACTGGCTTCTCTTAGGCTCTCTAGCTTTTGAAATGCCGACTACCCTGGTTCCTCCCCATTTCCATTTCCTGGTGCCATAGCATGGAACTGCTATGGCGTTTCCTTCACGGCACATCAAATAACACCCAAGCTCAAAGAGGTGACCATATTCCCTAGGGTTCTAGTCAATTACAAGAACTCGAGTTCTCTCGATTCTCAGAGCAGGGGTCTTCCCACGGTGCCTGCTGATACTCCCCAAATAAATACAGACTCTACAGGCCCCAGTGACTTAAAAATTATGTCAAAGCTACACCTTTCCCCATGTTTACACATATAAGTGGTGCACATGAGACTGTTCACCCAGAGCACAGAGACGCACACTGTAAATACCGACGATGTACCTCCCATCCTTAGGCACCCCTGCCTCTGCCCCCTTCTTGCTACTTCCTGAGCAGCAAGAGGAACTTCTCTTCATTTATAATTTGAACTTTTCACTGTATTTCCAGAGGCTGCTCCAAGCTGCAGACAGAAATGCCCCTTTCCAGTTTTAAACCTGTTTCTTCCTACTGCAGCTTTTTCCAGAGCAAGGAAGGAGCCAAGCAGGGCCCCAGCGCTCTCTTTCCAGGGTTTCCCTTTCCCAGTTCCTTCAGTTGCCCTGCCTTTCCAGGTCAGTCATTGTCCTCCTCCTCCTCCTCCTCCTTCTCCGCCTCCTCTTCCTCTTTTTCCTCCCCCTCCAGGTCTTTCTTCCGTGCCCTGGCCCTCCTCTAGCCTCAAAAGCCTAAGCCAGCCCAGTTAGGGTTGAAGAGATAGAAGGAAGGCCGGGCGTGGTGGCGCACGCTTGTAATCCCAGCATTTGGGAGGCTGAGACCAGAGGATCCGGGTTCGAGGCCAGCCTCAGCTACCTAGTGAGGCACTCCACAACTTAGTGAGACTCGGTTTCAAAATAAAGAATAAAAAAAAATAGGGCTGGGGGTATAGCTCGGAGGTAGAACGCCCCTGAGTTCAATCCCCAGTACCGCAAAAAAAAAAAAAAAAAAAAAAAAAAAAAAGAGAGATAGAAGGAAGGACATGAGGATGTGGAGGGGCTCTATCCCTGCTTCCTGCGCCCTGAGCTGGGAAGTTCAACTTTGGGCATGACCTCAGTCCTCCAGCTGGTCTTCATTTCTTCCATCTCCTTGGAACTAAAGAGCTAGACAGAGAGAAGAGTGAGGAGAAATGGAGCCAATTGTGGTTGGGGACACACGTGCAAATTCATGGCTGATGGGCTGTGTGCATGGCATGTGCCACTCACACCCCTCCTCTCCAGCCCCATGCTGAGCCTACTCCATACCATTCCCCAGCCAGGGCTCTACCTTATAAAACAGGAGAAAAGCATCCTACCTCTCAAACACCTCATTCTAACTTCCATCCTGTAAAAAGACAAAACCGTCCCTTTCTTTCCTCCTCCTGTCTGTCTCTGGGTCCACTCTGGTTTTTGAGATTTACCCCTAGGCCCCCCCAAGAGGACCCCCCCCACAACCCATCACATCTTCCCCATAATCCAGGAGGTACCAGAGCTTCCTTTCTGCAAAGAACTGAGACAAACGCCAATCACGTTGGGGCCTCTCACAGTGCCCATTCTGCTATGAATTCCCAAGGTCAAAACCATTCTGGTGTTATTAAAAACATAAATGTTGCATACCAGGCAGCGGGGGAAAAAATTATAAGGCAGCCAGACGAGAGGGAGATGGAGGGGCCGGTAATTGTCTTCGTCTTCCCAGAGTCAAGCTCCACGGGGCTGAAGCCGCACACAGAACATTGCTTTTTAATTTAACTCAGTAAGGTCAGCAGCAGCAAATGAGGCAGGGGAGGAGTGGCCCTTCAGAGGAAGGGCAGCCGGCCGAGGAGCTGAGCTTTCCAAGAAGTGCCAGGGGAGGCTGTGGGAGAACAGCAGGGAGCACTTCTCAACTTTTAGCTCATCAGGGAAGGGGTTGAACTCCAGGGAGGTGTGAAGAGGGGGAGATAGGAACTTCAGGACTCACCGGAGAACCTGGGGGAGGGGCTGGAATTTAGGTGGAGCAAAGGGATTCTAAGTGAGATCACCAGGACTCAGGCTGATAAGGACAAATACCCATCTTCCCTCCCCACAATACCCATTCTACAGAAGGGAATAACAAGGCCCATGATTGGAACTCAGATGTTGCCCTTCCCCCAACACCTGTGAATCCTGAAGCCCACTTAGAGAGAATTCTCCACTGGATCACTTTGTCCTATCCTCTTCACCCCCATGCTGAGCCTACTCCATACCATTCCCCACCCAGGGCTCTTCCTTATAAAACAGGAGAAAAGCATGCCACCTCGAAGTGGGTAGAGGAAGAGAAACTGAGGCAGGGCTGCCCTCCCTCGGAACTTTCCCCACTTCCCCCTTGGAGCCAACTTCCCACCTGCAGCTCTGCTACCTGTGTGGTGGTGCTCTCCATTTCTAGTACTGCAGGAAGGACTGGAGCTAGACCAGGGAAGGGACTTCCCAGATCAGCATCTTGGTCAGAGGCACAGCCCAGATAAGAGTAGGAAGACTAAGGAACCTGGGGCTTTCTTAAATAGACCCAATAAACTATGTGATGAGATCAAGGAGCCCGAGAGCAGGTAAGCTCACTGATGGGGTGGGGCTCCGATTTGAAAGAGCTGCACCACCATCAGAAGCAGGAACATCCAGATACACTTGGGGACTTATTTGGGAAGTTCTTCTGAAGATCAGACCTCAACTGCTCCTGCTTCATTTTCCGACTGTCTCCCTTTTAGAGTTTCTTTTAGGGAGGGAGGATTACAGCAGTCCGTTTGAGACTTGAGGGCAGGGTTTCAATTATCTTTCTCCATCTAGAAGTATCCTTGCCACTTGGCTTTCCTCCCAGACTTCTACTCCTCTGCCAGTTAGGAATTTAGAGGCTCACCAAGGAAACCTCCAGTGTTAGTTAGGAAATCTGAGGCCTGCCACCTTTATAACTCACGCCCCTGCCATGGTCCTCTTCTCCCTTTCCTCTAGGTCCTGCTTTTAGCACAGGGACCCAACCCTGCGGTTCTCAGAATATACCACAAGGTGGCACCCAATACATCAGTTGGTCCTGCGCTAACCCTGGTGCCTCCCCAGAGCCAAGACCCTAGCTAGTTTCTACCCAGATCTCCTCTCCCACACCCGGCAAGGGGCCAACCCTGAGGGTCTCAACAAAGGGGGAGGTTTCTGGAAGGACTCGGGCTTTGGGGATTAGTAATCTGGGTGTGGATGGAGTGAGAGACAAAAGGGAGGGTGGAGAGAAGCTTGAAGCAGGTGGGCAGGTGCAGGGAGAAGCCCACGCTGAGAAATTATAGCAGAGCCACCTGCCACTCCTCACCCCAGTGCAAGTTGATGGATGCCATTATGCTGCCATGCCAAGCAAACAGGAAAATGGAAACGTTCCTCAATTCTCTGCTGCGGTCCTGAGCCTCCCGGTGCATGGAGAGGGGTCTTGGGAGAGGCAAGAGAGGCTAGGAGGCAGGGCTGGAGGGAAGAGGGCACACAGCTCTGCCCATGGTGAGGCCCTGGCAGTGGAGAGTAGGGGACAGGGAAAAGGCACATGGCCAGGAAAGGGAAGACCAAGAAGAGGCCTCTGGCACCTTGGCAGTGGTTTAGGAAAGGAACGCTTGAGATCCTGAACCAGGAGGATTGATCAAGGAGGGCACCCCAGAGAAGGAGAGTATGGGGCAATATTATGCAGAGCAGAGGGGCCAGGTGTGGTGGTGTACACCTGTAATCCCAGTACTTGGGAGGCTGAGACAGGAGGATTACAGATTCAAGGCCAGCCTCAGCAACTTAGCGAGGCCCTTAGCAACTTAGGCCCTGTTTCAAATTTTAAAAAAAAAAAAAGGGCTAGAGGTGTAGGTCATAGGTAGAACACCCTGGGTTCGAGCCCTAGAACAGCAACAACAAGACGAAATGGCTGAGGGATTGGTCCGAAGGAAAGGAGAGAAGATGGCTCAGTCTGGGGACAGACTATGAGGTTAGGAGAAGGAGTGGGATGACTGAATGCTGGAGTTGCTGCCCAGGTGGAGCTAAGACCAGATCCAGAGGTCCCCCCAGAGGGGAATGGGGAGCTGAAGGAACAGGCGTGGTGGGCGGACACCTCTGGGCCCCACTGGGAAGGCTAGGAAGGAGTCACTGCAAGCTTTAGCCTTCTTGTGCCCCATTCAGAAGACCCTAGAGTCTTTTCCTATTCTCTTGGCTTTATGGGGGAGGGGCAGAATACTTGGGCCATCTGACAGGAGTCAGGGGCCTGGGTTTTTCAGAGACAGCCACCATGTAGCAATGAACACTGGATGAGTCCTCCCACCTCTGAGGACTCTGACTCCCATCTGTAAAGAGGGTTGGAGCTGATGGTCTCTGAACGCTCTTCACTGACTGCTATCCTCCCAAAGAATGGTCTGAGCTATCTGCAGCCTACCAGGCTTTAGTCTCACATCCTCTCAAGGTCCCCCTCCCCATGCCAGAAGAAACTACTCCAGTGCTGGGGACAGGAGGGAGACAGCGCAAACTTAATTTAATTTCACAAACTTAGCCTGGGTCTATTTAGCCTCAAGTATAATAACAAGAGGATTTGAGGTTAGATTCATGGAAGAAAGAACTTCCCAGCACAAGTGGCCTGAAAACCTCAGCTTGTGTACAGATGTGGTCCTATCAGAGGCTCCAAGAGACAAATAAATTGTTTGGGGGCCTCTTGGTAGTGCTGATGAGGGAGAAGTTTTCACTGTGGCCTGGCCCTCTAGACTCAGAAAGTTGCAAACAAAGACTGCTGGGAACTCTATCACCCTTGAGAAGAGTGGGGTGAACCTAGAGTTAGAAGTTGCAGGATGGTTTAAAAGTAATCCCCAAGCTGGGCATGATGGTGCACACTTGTAATCCTAGTACTTGGGAGGCTGAGACAGGAGGATCACAGGTTCAAGCACAGCCTCAGCAACTTAGTGAGGCCCTCTACAACTTAGTGAGACTCTGTTTCAAAATAAAAGAATAAAATAGGGCTAGGGGTATAGCTCAGAGGTAGAATGCTCCTGGCTTCTATCCCTAGTACTCCCCCCCCCCACCAAAAAAAGAAGGTAATCCCCAAAAGCTGTGGAGTGGGGTGGGGAATAGAGTAGATCCAACCATCTACTACTGTGCTGCACTCTTCTCTCCAGCCCACCCCTTGTCACCCTCTCTGGTCACAACAGGGCTTCTGAGCACTTCCAGTCCAAGCCCTGAGTAAATGCCTCAGGACCCAACCTCCACCAGCCTAGGACCTAGGATCCCAATGCCATCCCCCACTGCTCAGCCGCCCCAATCTCTCACACCCCAACAGAAGCAGCCTTCTCCTCCTGGCCTTCCACTCAGCCCCCACCCCCACCCCACCTTCTGGAACCTGCTAGACTTTCAGAAAAATCACAGCCATCTTCAGCTGAGTCTTCAGGGTCCCCTGGGCCACCCGGTGTACACATAGGCACATATCACTTGCGCACATATAATACACACATAGGTGCACACTCATGCATACAGAGACACATATCCTCCAAATACACACCTGTACACACATACATCACTTACTTTCTCACATACATGCACAGACACATGCTTAAGAGCTCAAACGTTGACAGACATGCAAATGTACAAACTTACATTCATCATCAAACACTTCACACACTCAGCTCTATTCCTTTCTCCTGACTAGGGATCAAGAGCCCAGTCCTTGCCAGGTATAGTGGTACACGCCTATAATCCCCAGTACTTGGGAAGCTGAGATATGAGGATCACAGGTTTGAGGTCATCCCCAGAAACTTAGACCCTCAGCAACTTAGCAAGACCCCGTTTCAAGATAAAAAATAAAAAGGGCTAGGAGTATAGCTCCGAGGTAGAATGCCCCTGAGTTCAATCCCCAGTACAAAAAATAAAGCCTGGTCATCTAGATTCTAGACACTTAGAATGTCCATGGAACAAGCCGGGCATGGTGGTACATGCTTGTAATCCCAGTACTTGGGAGGCTGAGACAGGAGGTTTCTGGTTCTCGGCCAGCCTCAGCTACTTAGTGAGGCTCTCTGCAACTTAGTGAGACCTTGTTTCAAAATAAAGAATAAAAAATTGGGCTGGGGGTGTGGCTTGGAGGTAGAATACCCCTGGGTTTAATCCCCAGTACCACAAAAAAAAAAAAAAAAAGAATGTCCATGATGTCCATGGAACACAGGAACACATGTAAGCTCACAAGAAACCCATTAGAGTTTCCTGACCCAGAGTGGAGTCTCTTTGCTATACTGCCTTCCCTGCCAACAGAGTCTCTGGTCCAGACCTGCATGGAAACAGAATCCACAAAGATAACTCATTCATTCATATAGCAAATACTTCCCAGCGCCCCTCTGCCATACTTTGGACAGGGAAGTTAGGCAGGCACTTAAAAGAGTAAGACTGTGTACCCCACAGTGTGATGGAAAGAGCCAGAGCTCAAGGGTCAAGGATCTGAGATCTGAGTTAAAATTCTCTCTCTCTCTCTCTCTCTCTCTCTCTCTCTCTCTCTCTCTCTCTCTCTCTCTCTCTTACTGGGAAATGAACCCAGGGGCATTCTACCTCTGAGCTACACCCCCAGTCTTATTTTATTCTTATTTTGAAACAGGGTTTCGCTAAGTTGATGGAAGTCTCACTGCTTGCTGAGGCTGTCCTCAAACCCGAAATCCTCCTGTCTCAGCCTCCCAAGTACTGGGATTACAGGCGTGTGCCACCACACCCAGCTGCCTTTGTCTGCCTTTGTCTGTGTTAATCTGGGCCTGTTAGATACCTCTCTGAGCCTCAGTTACATCGACTGAGGTGGGGTTAATAAAATTTACCCAGTAATGCTGTGAGGATTGAGAGAAGGAAGCCTTCACCAGCAATGTGCCCACCGTGAAAAGCGACCCCACTCCCTTCCCTGGACCCAGAAGTGGAGGGGGGTGCAGAGCAGCTCCCCAACACCTTCCCTGTCCCGTGGTCTCCTTCAGCCTCGGACCCCCCACCCCCAGGTGCGCACACCTCGGGGAAACTTGATCTCCGACTTGGCCGGCTCCATCCGACTCCCCCGCCCTCGCCCCCGCCCCTCCTGGTCCATCATGCCTCTCGCCGGTTTGCAGGTCGCGTTTTCCGTAATAACCTTTAATGCGGCTGGCCACGGCCCAAATGTTCGCGGTGGAGCGCTGGGCCCCGCGCATCAGATGGACGATGAAGTGTTAATCATCCCCCAGGGAGCCGTCCCGCGGAAAGTCGTCATTAATTTCTCTGAATTACACCAATTCCGAGACATTCTTTATGGACAGACAGTGCGGGAGACAGTTATATGACAGGACTTGCTGTGCTAAGCAGATGTGGGAGAGATTGCGTCGCCCCATGAATACTAAACAATCGCTCCGAAGAACCCCACCAGCTCCTGGGCTCCCGGCCCGCCCCCGCCCTGCCGGGCACACCCCTGCAGGTGCCTGGAGGTGGGGGGAGGAGCGGCACCCCCCACCCTGCTGCCCAGGTGGCCCCCTCAGCTCCCTTCCAGAGCCAGGCCTCGACTCAGGGCCGGAAGCGGCTCTGGGCCTCCGAGCACACCCTTGCTCCCCACATTCCTTCCAGGACCTGGACCGCTGCCCCTCTGACCCTCCTCCAGCTGCCTCTCCGATCACTTAGCGCCCTGACGTCCCTGAGTCAACCTGAGCACCTGCCCCATCTTGGCTCCTACCCCATGCTGCCCATCTCCCTAGCACTCCAGCCTCCTGCACCTGCTCCGCGCTCTCCTCCCCGCTTCCTGCCTGCCTGCCGCCCTGCTCACCTCCATCTCCAACCTGCTGCATGCTACCATCTTGCCCCACTCCCAGCCCCTTCTCCCGCAATCGCTTTCACACCTCTCCACCCGCAGAGGGCGAGTCTTGGAGCAGAACCCAGGACCGAGATTTGCCCCTGCTCCCTCTCCTCGAGCCTCTGCCCGCCCTCCTCCCTTCTCCTTTCTTGAACACTAGGATGGGTGTTAAGGAGAGCTAGAGACACCTCGCAAGCAAATGGTGGGCGGCCGGGAGAGGGGGGAAAGGAGAGGGTGACCCGGCTGGAACCTGCCTGGGCACGACGGTGCCACCTGATGGAAGCCCCGCCCACCGCGCGAGCCCCGCCCCTCAGGGGAGTGTCGGGCGCCGGCCCCGCCCACCGCGCGAGCCCCGCCCCAAGGCCGAGGGGCCTGGGGTCCCCTGCCACATGGGGGGGGGCGGGTTTCCTGTCACCCCCAGGCCTCTGCCCTTTAAGGGAGGACCGAGGCCAATACTGTCTCCCGTGAAGTTGCCTCCCCCGCCCCGCTGGCAGGCAGACTCCCCCTCAGTTCCTTGCGTGGGTTTGGGCGAGAGGAAGAAAAGTGTGCCGCCTCTGCGTCTTTTTCTCCTCGCAGATAATTTATGTCTGAGAGCGGAGCAGATGGCGGGTAATTTAGCAATTACCGTGTGCGGGAACGGGACTCGTGCCTCCACATGGAAGCCAAAGCGTCCCTGCCGCAGTCTCATCTTATTTTCTACGCGTTTTCTCTATTTTGTCTCCCCCGAGCCCGCCCCCATACACACACACCTTGCTGCGTCCCAACACTCCAGGGGAAGGGATGTCCTTCTGGGGGTCCCTCTTCATCCCAGTCCCTCTTGGCGTCAGGCATGGATTCCTGCCTCCGCAAACAAGGAGCCGAGCCCTCCTGCTCACTGGAAGTTCATCCTGTCCTCTCACCTCAGTCTTTCTTGTGGCCACGAGTGATCATGATCAAACTGACCTGGGAGATTTGGGGGCTCCCTCTCAACCTTTTACACTTGCCCCTGCCCCCATCCTTCTGGGTTTCCATAGTAGTTCTCCCAAATATCCAGGTTCCAGATCCCGGGTTTCAGAAAAGGCTTCTGAACCTGAAGGTCAACCCAAGGGCAGAGGAGTCAGTATCTGTGGGCACAGCAAAGAGAGAACAGTAACCCTTAGGGCGAGAGGGGTGGGGTCCTTGGGGCCCTGTACACACAGTGAGTGTGTAACAGGTTGAGAAGCCAAGCTCAGTGTTGTTGGGGAGGGTAGAGGGCCTGTGAGCCCCTTTATTCTCTGGGATCTGTGAGATGGGGCCTATGCCTGGAGACCTCCCTTAACACAGGGGCGGGGGCCTCTACCCAGCCCACTAGGACATGGACAACCCAGACGCTGTACCACACGCACACCCTGTCTTCAGCCAGGGCCCCGAGCTCTGATTTCCACTCTGTGGCCCCCCTAGTCCTGGGATCCTGCCTGCGTGGACCTTTTCAGCAGGACCTTGGGTCACCCCGGGTTTTGCAGAGTTGGACTCTCAGGCTCTGAGACACCCCTGCCATGACCTCCCCCAGCTCCTCCTCATTCCTCGACACCAGAGAAGCACTAATTAATTAGCGTGTGCAACCAGCCATGGGTACGCTCTCGTTACTCACCACAGGGACCCGCTGTTAACACACCAGACCCCCGGGACGCGGGCACACGCCAATTACACAGCCAGCAGCTCGGCTAATCACAGCTCCTGGTGACACTGTGGCTCTCAGAGGAATCCCCAGCTTCCCTCCCCCCAACTCCTTCTATGTTGCTGCCTTTGGGAACAGGAGGCTGGAAGGGAAGAAGACTGGCTGGGAAAAGATGAATCTTACTGGGAAGCAGGAAGCCAGCCACAGAGATGCTGAGAGGAGAATGAGAATGAAAAGTTAGAAAGAAAAAGGAATTTTCCTACTAATCGCCTTGTGTTAGAAAGAGCCACTAATGAAATTAGTAACTGCAGCAAGAGGGAGTGCAGGTTAGACTACAAGAAGGACTTCCTGACATGATGGGGCTAGGGTAGAATTGAACCTGAGAAAGGGCAGCCTTTTTTTCTTCTACAAGCAACAAGCAGAGACAATGGCCACTGAAGTGGAGGAGAAAGAGAGAAGGGGGCAGTTCCAGGAACTCAGGGACCTGGTACCATCCTGTCCCCTAGCTTCAGTTCAAGGGTACAGAAAGGAGGTGGCCCCACTGCAGACACAGATAGACGGCTTCCCTCCCACGCACGTCCCATTGACTTTGCCATTCTGCTGTCACTCCACAGCTTCTCCGAGATTTAACATATTGACTCTCCGAGCTGCAGAAAATTGAATTTTCTTCATTACGACTGTCTCCTGACAAAAGCAGCTCATAAATTCTCCATCTTTTTCAGGCTTCCCACCCCTCACCACCCGACAAGTCTTCAGGGAGCTCAAACATACAATTCACATGGGTGTAAAGATCAGGCATGACCAGCACTCCCCACACACCTACCACTCGTGAAGACTGGGCATCCACCCATGGGGCGAGTCTAACCCAGAGCCAGGCCGTGGCCATCAGGGAGGTGGGCGCGTGGCTTCCACAGCCAGCACGGGGCGTGGAGCAGACACAGTCGGTCCACACCGGGTGGGGCTGAAAGGCCCAGCTTCCCGGTCCCCGCCTGCCCTTCTGCACCCTGACAGCAGTCTCTCAAGTGTCACCCCCACCTGGGACACATTCACATGTCCTGGGAGGCGGCATGCACTGCAGGTCCACCTCGGTGCCTGCGCTTCCGCTGGGAATTTGCCCATGACATGACATGCATGCAAGTCCCATGCTTTTGCACAGACACAGAGGAGGCCCAACGACACCTCCTAGGACCTAGTGGGGAGTCTTCACACCATAGCAACGGCTCCCGCCTCCTCCCAACACTGCCCCTGCCCAGGCACACACCAAGCATCTGGTCATCTTCCATGGACTACAGCCTATGTGGCTTCAGCCCCAGGAACAGAACTGGGGGAGGGCAGGAGCTAGTTCTTTCGGTACCTGTGCCAGCCTGGCAGCTGAGGCTGTAATAGATGGGCAAGAGGCCAGGCTGATGGCCAGCACCATGTGGCTTTGCCCAGGGCCAGATTGGGGTGGGAAGTGATGGGCTAGGTGCCCAGGCACTCCACCCTCCAAAATGCCACACAATCTGTGAGTGGAAAGAGACAGAAAGAGGGACCCCCAATAGACACAGATGAGAACACCCCCTAAGGTCCCACTAAGCCAATCTCTGGTCCATTGCAACCACCCCGTCCCCCCACCACTCTGACCAGGGCACAAAAGAAAGTCACCGTGAACTGACAGGAGGGAGGCCAGCAGCCATTTGCTTTTCAAGTATTGAACCTAGGGAGTGTGGGAGTGCAACCAGAAAACAGGAGGAAGATGATCCGTCTGTTAGGAGAAGGGCTGAAACTGGAAGTGGAGGGTCCCCGCAGATTTTTATGTGAGATAATCAATGAGCAAATGTTATGTGAAATTCAGATAAACATCTACTGTTTTTGCAAGCCCAATCCTGTTCCTCTCGGTACACACACACACACACACACACACACACACACACACACATCTTTTTGTTATTTTGGTATGAGGGCTTGAATCCAGGGGCATTCTATCTCTGAACTACACCCCAGCCCTTTTTATTTTTTATTTTGAAATAGGTCTTGCTAAGTTGCTGAGAGTCTTGATAAGTTGCTGAGGCTGGCCTTGAACCTGTGATCCTCCTGTCTCAGCCTTCCAAGTACTGGGATTATAAGCATGTACCACCATGCCCAGCTCCTACACATTTGTATCTATGATTGGCTCCTCTGTTTCTTCCAATATTTGGGTTTCTAAACCACACTCCATCTTTTCCTTTAAGAGCAAATTTGGAAGGACAGATAGATAGCCTGAAAGGCTGAGGTCCACAGTCCAAGAAATGGCTTTTGAAGACTTAGAGGTACTTCAAACCCTCTTTGTGCAGAAATAGAAGAACTGCCATTTCCATCCCAGGCCCATTCCCAAACCTGCTCCTTACGCCACAATTCCTGACACAGGGACGGACTACTGTCCACTCACATGCCCAAGCCAGGAACCTGGGACCAGCCATGATTTGTCTCTAGGTTGGTTGGGATGGGACAAAGGAACCTGTGTCATGTATTGAGTGATTTGGGTGACTTTTTAAAAAATTTTGTAGCACTGGGGATTGAGCCCAGGAGCCTTCTACCTCCAAACCACACCCCTAGCCCTTTTTATTTTTTGTTTTGAAACAGGGTCTTGCTAAGCTATAGTGTGCTGGCCTCAAACCTGCAATCCTCCTGCCTCAGCCTCCCAAGTATTGGGATTACAGTACACCACCCAGCAGTGACAATTTTTTTTTAAGGCTAACTTAAAAAAAAAAAAAAGCCAGGCATGGTGGCACACACCTGTAATCCCAGTACTTGGGAGGCTGAGACAGGAGGATTGCAAGTTCAAGGACAGCCTCAGCAAGTAGTAAGACTCTCATCAACCTAGCCAGACCCTGTTTCCAAATAAAAATAAAGTAGGGCTGGAGTGTAACTCAGAAGTAGAATGCCCCTGGGCTCAATCCCCAGTAACACAAACACACACACACACACACACACACACACACACACACACACACAAGCTTAACTTTTTTTAGAGTGACGTGTCTATTGACATCAAAATGACCTGGACTTCAGAGATCAAAATGTCCTGCTTCCCTTTCCTTCATCCTTTGTGCTACATCCTGCCCACGCTACCTCCTAAACCCCTCTGGAGTCTGTATCCTTTGCTCCATTCTCTCTAGCAGATGAGTCAGTTCTCAGCAAGATGGCTGACCTAACTCTTATTGCATTCCTGGGCTCCAGGGTTAACCCCTCCACTCCCACAGTACAGGAAAGACCAGGGACACAGAGAAGACATGCCCAGCCACACAACTTCCACAAGGGCAGTATTTTAAAACTACTGTCAGTCGGGTATGGTGGCTCACACTTGTAATCCCAATATTGGGAGTCTGAGACAGGAGAATTGCAGGTTCACCACCAGCCTGAGCCCTCTGCAACTTAGTGAGACCCTGTTTCAAAACAAAGAATAAAAAATAGGGCTGGGGGTATAGCTTGGAGGTAGAATGTCCCTGGGTTCAATCCCCAGTTTCACTAAATAAATAAATAAATAACTGCTGGGAAGGTTATAGAACTGTAAAACATGTAAAATCAGCTTACATTGTGACTACAAGACAGCTGTTTATGTTGTAATGGGATAAAAATTTTTCAAACTTTTAATTGATAGACTATGAAAATGAAGAAAAACTGTAACTATATAAGTAACATTATCCTGAAAGGAAAAGACCACTTCCACACTCAAACACACTGGGGCCAGCGCCCATCACCATTTCAGTTGGCTGGGTCCCAAGCCGTTCGGCCCCAGGGGATCTTCGCCAGTGTGTGTGGTCTATAGAGCTGGTACTCTGTAAATTCCAGTGGAATGAATAAGAGACAAATAGATGTCTGAGTATATGGCCACGTGAGAATCATTTAAAGGCCTTCCCTCCAGAGGGAGCTTTTTTCCCACAATACCTCTTGTGATTCTAGAATGTTGGCTCAACCCACATAGATAGAGTGGGATGGGCACACGGCTAAATTCTATTTCCAGCCCCTTTGTAATGTGATGAGGCTGTAGAACCCGGCCCGGCCAACAGAACATAAGCAGAAGAGATACGCTACTGCCAAGCTGCAGAACAGTGACCGTGCCCTCTCCACATGCTCAGTCTTCCAGGTGAGAGGACACCTGGGTGACCTGAAGCCACATAGTTAAGATAGCAGGTCCAAGCTGGGCGTGGTGGTGCATACCTGTAATTCCAGTACATGGGAGGCTGAGACAGGAGGATCTCAAGTTTAGGACTAGCCTCAGCACAAGACTCTCAGCAACCTGGCATGACCATGTTTCCAAAAAATTAAATAGAGTTATGGGTGTAACTCAGAGGTAGAATGCCCCTGGATTCAATCCCCAGTACCAAAAAAAAAAAAAAAAGCAGGACCACAGCATAAACAGATTTGAATTATTGAGTCAACTAATTGCAAATACCCACATAGACATATGTACGTGAAACATAAAGCTTTATCGTGTGAGGAGGCTGAGATCTGTGGTCTATTGACGCTCTCACGCCTACCCTAATATATGAGTCAAGGTACTGAGGCCAAAATGACAAGAAACCAGGTCTGAGGCTCTGTTGAATTTGGACTGTAATCTATTAAATCTATTAGATAAAAGGCACGGAAGAGCACTTGAGAGCCAGAAACTTTTTATCTGACTCTCATACTAGCTATATTGGTCAAGCTATCTGTATTTCTGAGCTTTGCTTTCTTCATTGATAAAAAAAAAGTAATAATAATAATAAACTTGACATGGTGACACATGACTGTAATTCCGATACTTGAGAGGCTAAGACAGGAGGATTGCAGGTTTGAGGCCAGTCTCAGCAACGTATGGAGACCATCTCTCTCTCTCTCTCTTTTTTTTTTTTTTTTTTTTTTTTTTTGTGTGTGTGTGTGTGTGTCTGTGATACTGGGGATTGAACCCAGGGGCATTCTACCTCCAAGCTACACTCCTAGCCCTAATTTATTTTTATTTTGAAATAGGGGCTTGCTAGATTAATGAGAGTCTCGCTACCTGCTACAGCTGTCCTCCAACCTGCAATCTCCGCCTGCCCATGGTAAATAGAGCCAAAGAACTAAAAGGACAAAAGAAAGTAGGCCTTAAAGTCCAAAAGAATCAAACTTTGCCCTAAAATTGTGTTACCAGGCATGGTGGCACATGCCTGTAGTCTTAGCTACTCAGGAAGCTGAGGTGGGAGGGTCACTTGAGTGCAGGAATTTGAGACCAGCCTGGGCAACATAGTGAGACCCACTTCATCTCAAAAAAAAAAATTAGGTAATGTTGTTTCTACTTTCCCCAGAATCCTCAGTTGGGAAGCATTAGTAACAGCCTAAAATACTGATAGAACAGCTTTTGTGTGTTCACAAGGTGCCCAGCAGAGCACATGGCACATGGCAGTACTCAGTAAATACTACTTATTATTATTTTCTTCGAAACCATCTTTGGTTTATTGGAAAAGGTACAGGTTTCAGAATAAAATTGTTCTGAGAGACCTTGGACCTTGGACAAGTTTTTGTTTTTGTTTTTGGTTTTTTGGTGCTTTACCACTGAGCTGCATCCCTAGCCCATTTTATTTTTAATTATTTTGAGACAGGATCTCACTATTGCCCAAATGGTCTCAAACTTGCAATCCTCCCTCCTGTTTAAGCCCCCCAAATCTCTGGGATTACAGGCATGTACCACCATGCCTGGCTGGGCAAGTGACTTTTTTTTTTAAATATATATAGTATTGGGGTTTGAAAACAGGTGTCCTACCTCCGAGCTACACCCCCAGCCCTGTGTTATTTTTTATTTTGAAACAGGGACTCACTAAGTTGCTGAGGCTGGCAATCCTCCTGTCTCAGCCTCACACGTACTGGGATTACAGGTGTGCAACAACACCCCTGGGACAAATTACTCTTAAAGTCTCCATCTCTTCTGTAAAATCCCAACAGCCCCTTGCATGTTGTGATAATCCCATCAGGCAGAGGGCGCCTCTTGCACAACAGGCAAGCTCCTCAAAGCATCTCAAGCCAGAGCTTCTCTTCCAAGGCCATTGTGTGTGTTCAGCACTGGGCTGGATGCGCAATACCAGAGTTAGCACTTTTACAAAAGAGAAAACAGACTTCAAACCTCAGGAAAAGGGCTGGGGTGTAGCTCAGTGGTAGAGCACTTGCCTAGCATGCAAGAGACCCTGGCTTCAATTCCCAGCATTGCAAATTTTTAAAAAAAAAATTTTTTTTTCAGGAAATCAGATTTATTTTTCAGCATCTCCTTCTGCAGCCTCTATAGCTATCTTCAAAGATCATGTCAGTCCTACTCAGGATTTAGCCTGACTTCTGAAATAACCAACAGTTCCCCCAAATTTCAACCTCATTCCTGATCCCTGTAACTTCTCTGTCTTCATAGGAGTATTCTCCTTGCTCAAAAAATCATTAGTGACTAACTTCCCATTCTGATGGGAATCAAGTGCCAACCTCTGAACTTGATGACTCAATTAAGAAAAGATAAGCCACTATAAAAAATAAGCCCCAAATTTAGGAATTTGTTGGTCAAGTGAAGTCCAAGATATGTGACCCCGATTCGTGGTTAGCTCTCTGCCCAATGGGGATTTAAGGAACCAGGTTCCCTCCATCTGGAGCTCCACTTTATATTTTGTGTGTGGTACTGGGCCTCAAGCATGCTAGGAGGCAATGCTTTGCCACTGAACTACTTCCCCACCCCTTTTTGTATTTTATTTTGAGATAGTTATCCCACCAAGTTGTCCAGGCTGGCCTTGAACTTTTGATCCTCCTGCTTCAGCCTCCTGAGTAGCTGGGATTACAGGTATGTGCCACTGTACCCAAGTTGGTGGCTTTACTCTACATATATATATATATATATATATATATATATATATATATATATATATTTTTTTTTTTTTTTTTTTTGTACTGGAGATGGAACCCAGGGGCATTCTACCTCTGAACTACACTCCAGCTCTATTTTATTTTGAAACAGGGTCTCACTAAGTTTTGCTGGAGGGCTTGCTAACATGCTGTGGCTGGGCTTAAACCTGCAATCCTCCTAGCTCAGCCTTCCATGTTCTGGAATCACCGGTGTGCAAGCCACCACACCCAGCTCTTGGTTTCACTCTTTTTTTCCTTTTCTTCTTCTTTTTTTTTTTTTTTTTGTGGTACTGGGGATTGAATTCAGGGGCATTCTATACCCCCAGCCCTATTTTTATTCTTTATTTTGAAACAGAGTCTCACAAAGTTGCGGAGTGTCTCACTAGGTAGCTGAGAATGGCCGAGAACCCAGATCCTCTGGTCTCAGCCTTCCAAATGCTGGGATTACAAGCGTGTGCCACCACGCCCAGCTAAATATCTATATTTTATATTAGCTTTTTCAATAACATTTATTGAATCCCCAGCACAGTGCCTGACACATATTTGTCAAGTAAATCTGTTTCACATTACCTTGTGCCTTGCACAGAGCACATAAATGCACAGTGGATATTTGTCCCCTGATTAAGAGCACGGTTCCTTAGAGCAATGGGAGTTAATTACACATACCAGCGAGGCGTGGTGGCACATGCCTATAATCCTGGCTACTTGGGAGGCTGAAGCAGAAGGACCACAAATTCAAAGCCAGCTTCAACAACTTAGCAAGACTCTGTCTCAAAAATAAAAGAGAAGCTGGGCGTGGTGGCGCACGCTTGTAATCCCAGCATTCGGGAGGCTGAGACCGGAGGATCCGGGTTCGAGGCCAGCCTCAGCTACCTAGTGAGGCACTCCACAACTTAGTGAGACTCTGTTTCAAAATAAAGAATAAAAAATAGGGCTGGGGGTATAGCTCGGAGGTAGAATGCCCCTGAGTTCAATCCCCAGTACCACAAAATAAATAAATAAATAAATGAATAAAAGAGAATGTAACTCAGTGGTAGAGCTTGCCTAGTATGTGAGAGGCCCTGGGTTCAATTTTCAGTTCTACAAAAAGAGCAAATAAAATTAACAACAACATCTACCAGAATTTCTGGGATATAAATATGGTGTACTACTTGTGCTTGAATCCTGATTCACTTACTGTCTGGATGCCTCAATCTTATCATATGTAAAATGGGAATAATAATAATAGGGATTACGATATAAGGCATTTCAAACACTTGGCCTTACAAACACCCAATAAATGGAAGCTGCTGTCCTTTTTAGCTCTATCTGAACTGAATTTTCTTACAGGCCTTTATTCTGGGTAGATGACAAAAATCTAGAATGCCTGAGACCTGAGGGTTTCGTTTTATTTTGGTTTGGTGCTGAGAATTGAACCTAGGAGCATTCTACTTCCAAGACTTTATTATTGTGTGTGTGTGTGTGTGTGTGTGTGTGTGTGTGTGTGTGTGTGTGTTACTGAGAATTAAACCTAGGGGCATTCTATCTCCAAGATACACCCTTATTCCTTTATTTTTATTTATTTATTTTTGCGGTACTGGGGATTGAACTCAGGGGCATTCTACCTCCAAGCTATACCCCCAGCCCTAATTTTTATTCTTTATTTTAAAACAGAGTCTCACTAAGTTGCGGAGTGTCTCACTAGGTAGCTGAGGCTGGCCTCGAACCCGGATCCTCCGGTCTCAGCCTCCCAAATGCTGGGTATATATATATATATATATATATATATATTTTTTTTTTTTTTTTAATTTTGAAACAGGGTCTCACTATATTCCTAAGGCTGTCCTTGAACCTGTGATCCTCCTATCTCAGCCTCCCAAATACTGACTTTTTTTTTTTTTTTTTTTGAAACAGGATCTCGCTAAGTTGCCAAGGTTCTCCCTAAATTGCTGGTCTGGCCTCAAATCTATGATCCTCCTGTCTCAGCCTCCCAAGTATTAGGATTACAAGCTTGCATGTTTGTTTGTTTGTTTGTTTGTTTGCACTACTGGAGATTTAACCCAGGGCCTTGCACATGCCAGTCCACCTTCTACCACTAAGCTACATCCCCAGCCCTGAGACTTGGGTCCTTGAATAGGCCTCATTCTTAGCCCACCCCAGAACCTACCTCAAGGTTCCCCAGACACAGATTTTTCAGGACCATTCACATTCCTTCCCCCTGGAAGAACTGTATGTGGAGAAAACATGAACTAATTCTTTTTTGAGGGGGGATACTAGGGATTGAACCCAGAGGCATTCTTCCTCCAAGCTACACCCCCAGTTCTATTTTTTTTTTTTTTTTTTTTTTTTTTTTTTTTTTTTTTTTTTTTTTTTTTTTTTTTTTTTTTTTTTTTGCGGTACTGGGGATTGAACTCAGGGGCATTCTACCTCCGAGCTATACCCCTAGCCCTATTTTTTTTATTCTTTATTTTGAAACCGGGTCTCACTAGGTTGTGGAGGGCCTCACTAGGTAGCTGAAGCTGGCCGCGAACCCGGATCCTCCGGACTCAGCCTCCCGAATGCTGGGATTACAAGCGTGCACCACCACGCCCGGCCCCAGTTCTATTTTTTATTCTTTATTTTTGAAACAGGGTCTCACTAAATTGCAGAGAGCTTCACTAAGTAGCTGAGGCTGACCGCAAACCCGGATCCTCTGGTCTCAGCCTCCCACGTACCGGGATTACAAGTGTGCACCACCACACCCAGGTAACATGAACTAATTTTAACCAGGGATTTTTTCAGAGATTAAAATCCAAATCCTCATCCGGCATCTTGTTCCCTAACTCATAAATCCTGACTAATGACACAGACACATCACCTTAATGCTTGTGCAGCCTAGTAACTTATTAAATGCTTGGAGATCTTCAGATGAAAGGTGTCAAGGACAGGCACCAGACACCCTATTCAGTCTTAAAAGAAAAACACTACCAAAAAACTTGGAAAAGATCCAGGCATGGTGGGGCACGCCTATAATTCCAGTACTTGGAAAGCTGAGACAGGACAATCACAAGTTTGAGGTCATCCTCAACAACTTAGTGAGCTGGGCATGGTGGTATTTGCTTGTAATACCAGTACTTGGGAGGCTGAGACAGGAGGACTTGGGTTCACAGTCAGCCTCAGCTTCTTAGTGAGGCCCTCTGAAACTTAGTGAGACCCTGTTTCAAAATAAAGAATACAAGATAGGACTGGGGTGTAGCTCAGAGGTAGATACCCCTGAGTTCAATCCCCGGTACTGCAAAACAAACAAACAAAAACCCCCCAATTTATCGAGACCCTCAGCAACTTAGTGAAATCCTGTTTAAAAAAAATAAAAAGGGCTGAAGGGGGTGCAGGTGTAGCTCAGAGGTAAAATGCCCCTGGGTTCAATCCCCAGTACCAAAACAAAACAAAAAAACTTGAAAAAGATGGAGGCTCCATAACTTGCCGCAGCAGAGAATAAAAACAGGCAGCTAGGAAGAGGAAATCAACCCTTAGACTTAACACAAAGACAGGGAAAGAGAATTCTGATGCCTCAGACTGAAGGGTTGGAGGAGGTAGAGAGGGAGAAGGAGGTGCAAATCTTTAAGGTGACTTGTGGTGTGGGAGGAGTGTAAATCGTTCACCTCTTGTAAATAAAAACCGGAGAGACAGCCGGTATTGTTACCCTAATTAATTTAAGCCAGTTAAAAAGCTTGGGCAAACAGGCTCCTGTAAGTGGCTTGTTTGTGAGTTGTGACAGGTCCTGAATTACGTCAGGCTCCCTTCTCAACCTCCTGTTTCTCTACTCGCAGCACCGCCTCAGGCAATGCATCCTCTTCCTAGACCCAGAGGCCACCTCAGGGGAGCCCTCCAGGTGCGTGAGTACTGTCAGGTTTCTTGGCATGGAAAGCCTCAGCTTGGAAGAAAATGTTCAGTGCGGAACACATAGTTTTTACAAGACGTGTCCCTGAGGTTAGAGCAGAGAAGAAATTGCTGCCACAGTTTTGAGCTTCCCACCCCTTAACTGGTGGGTGGCTGTGGCGCCGTGACAAGAGCATAGGATACAGATTCGGACAACCCTAGTGCAGTTCTACCGTTTCATAGTTTTGACATTTCAGACCCGGTCCGTCACCGCCGCAGGCTTTCGTTTTTTCCTCTGTAAAGTGTGCAGAACATTAGACCTATCTCACAGGTGGTTGTGAAAACTGAATGAGAAGATATCCCTGTAAGAGCTCTGCCCACTGCGCAGCATCTGACAGAACGCTTTAGGGCGGTGAATTTCCCCCGCCCCTGCCTCTGTCTCCACCACGTTCGCTACAAACCGACAGCCACCTTCAGTGCAGCCCGCCCCTGCTGAGGACTCCTGGGCTGTGAAGTCCTGTGCTGGCCACACCCTCGTGGGCCGTCAAGGAAGCGGACTACGCCTCCCAGGATGCCACGCGCAGGCCCCCGCCACCGCCCTCGGCTCCGCCCCTCACGTGCGGCATCCTGGGATGTGTAGTCCTCCAGGCGGCACGCTTAGCAGCGAGCAGAGGAAAGAGAACCACACACCCCAGAAGCCCTCGCGCCCTCTCTTTCCCCTCCCCTCCAAGAGTCGGAATGCTGTTTTTGTTGTTGGTGAAAGGTGAGGGGAACAGCTGATCCGTCTGTGGGGTAAGAAACTTGGCCTAATTGAGGGGGGGTGGCCTTACAGGGGGGTCACCCCACTTTCCGGTCTGTGAAAGGATAATCTAAGGGAACTGTAGAGAGGGGACTCAGGATCGTTCTGGTTTTAATACTTTACGTACTGAAGAAGCCACCCCCACGTTTTGGGTGCTCTTGGTTTCCAGGGGGCCCCCGAGCAGGGGGATGTCCCCCATTGTCCTTACTTTCTTCTCAGGCTTTCTCTGGAAATCTTGATACGTTTCGGGGAAATTGAGGGGGCTGAAATCTTTGATTATTCTCTTTCAGGCAAGATTTGTCCCTCACAAAACCTTCCCTCCCTCACCCTAATCCAGAGGCCTTTACTACGCAGAATCTCTAGGGGGAAAACTTCCAAGTTGTGGAATGTCAAGGAACTCTAGAGCCCTACAGAGTGGAGGGATGGGACACATACATACACCACGTGAACATCTGAATCTGGCCACATACACTTTAGGTGCCCAGAACTTTCAGGCATGAAGAATGTTTGCAGCTGTTATGGATTTTCTTTGTAGGGAGTATTTGGAGGTTCCCCAGGCGTAGATCTTCGGGGGCCATTCACGCTCTCATTCTCCTCGAAAGAATTGTATTTGGAGAAAACATGGACTAGTTTTAATCAGGGATTTTTCAGAGATTAAAATCTAAAGAAATCCCCTGTCTTCAAGTCAGTCTGTATTTTAGAAGGAAAATTTGCTTATTTTTATATCACTAACTCACCTTTCCTTCTCCACTGAGTTTCTTTTCTTTTAAAGCCACCCCCACCCCCATTTGGGCTGATGTGGGTTTGTGATGTTTGGGGATGTGCATATGACCAATGGTAATGGCTAATTGGACGCATCAGCTGCAGCTGACACAGGAGGCAGATTAGTGGGCTAGAGAGGAGAGATGAGAAGAGGGCCAGCTCACAGCTCTGGACTGAGGAGTTCTTTTTATTGTAATTATTGTTATCTTTCCTCACCCCACTCCCATATTTCCCAGTGAACTCTCCCCAACTAACTTGGAACATCTCTTCCTCCCAACCACATCCTATAGTATATATTCAACCAAGCAGATGGCAGAATCTAGGCACTTAGGATTGAGTCTTAAGAGGTGCTGAAAGAAAATGGGGA
This sequence comes from Graphiurus murinus, assembly GCA_004027655.1. Classification (NCBI taxonomy): domain Eukaryota; kingdom Metazoa; phylum Chordata; class Mammalia; order Rodentia; family Gliridae; genus Graphiurus; species Graphiurus murinus. Next base: position 40,633 of record PVLC010004039.1, read on the forward strand.
AGGAAATATTAGAGCTGGATTAACATCCAGTCAAACCAGTAGATTTCTAGTCCTGCTCCAGGCAAGATGTGGAAAGACAAATGTTAGGTTCTTTTTGAACTATCTCTTCCCTTTCTCAACATTAAGTATACATTTCCCCTTCCCAAGGCCCCTTACTTCCCACTTTCTAGTCTATCCTCTGCCCAGGGGTGAGGCTTTCCTGGCTCCAGGCCCCCAGATTCCATCTCCCCCATACCACGACGTTCCTGCTGAGTGTTTCACTCCACCCTTGAAGCTGCCGCCTCCAGAATTCTTGACTTCCTGGAATAATGAAGTTGAGGGACAGAACCTGTCTTTCCGTATATCCTCCCCTTCCCAGTGTTTCTTGGATGAGAGCTGAAGCTTTCTGCTTCTCTATAATTCATAGGTGTAGGTAGTTCAGAGAGGGAATAGACTGAGAGCACAGGGGCTAGGGTTAGGCTGCCCCCTACCCCAGTCATATTCTAACTCTGAAGACTCAGTCATTCCCTTCAGAGATTAACTGCTTTTTCAGGTGTCATAATTTGCTCCTAGGTACAGTTGAGTCAACAAACTCAGGAGTTGGTAAGAAGACCTGCTTAGAATGAGAGGTCCCTACACCTCAGTTGGATTTTGAATTCAAATGCCAGAAGGTGTCAGGGATGGGATGGGAAATGGAGACTGGAGAATTTGGTGGGATGCTCAAGGAAGTTAAGAGGCTAAATGGAGGGACTGAGTGGGTAGAGATTGGGTTCTGAGATTTGTCAATGAGGCAGTGAAAAGGAAGTAGAAATTAGAGAAAGCCAGACTCTAGGAAGGGCATATGCTCCAGAGAGGGTACTGCATGACACCGGTGGGGACTGAATTGGAAAGCCAGACCTATGTCCTAGAACATAGATTCATTCCCAAAGTCTGCATGATACTGTCCTGGGGTAGGGTGTGGGTGCTGGAGCAATAGGAGGGGGCCATTAGTAGCCTCAGTTGCAAATGGGGGTATTTAATAAAAATAAGGGGATGGTGAAAGGATCCAGGGGGCACTGAATAATTTTTTTTCTTATAAAAAGGGGTTGTAAGCCAGGCATGGTGGCACATACTTATTTGTTGTTGTTGTTGTTGTTGTTGTTGTTTTGCGGTACTGGGGATTGAATTCAGGGACATTCTACCTTTGAGCTATACCCCCAGCCCTATTTTTTATTCTTTATTTTGAAACCAGGTCTCACTAAGTTGTGGAGTGCCTCACTAGGTAGCTGAGGCTGGCCTCGAACCCCGATCCTCTGGTCTCAGCCTCCCAAATTCTGGGATTACAAGCGTGCGCCACCACGCCAGGCTTGTGGCACATACTTATAATCCCAGTACTTGGGAAGCTGAGATAGGAGGATCGCAGGTTCAAAGCCAGCTTTGGCAATGTAGCAAAGCTCTCAGAAAGCCAGTGAGACTCTGTTTCCAAATGAAGAAATAAAATTGGGCTGGGGGCATAGCTTGGGGGTAGAATGCCTCTAGGTCCAATCCCCAGTACCTAAATAACTAAATATTTAAAATAAATAAAATAAAAGGGGATGATAAGCCAATAGGTTTGGGAATCTATGTCTAGAGACTAAACATGATACCTTTAAAAGGTCCTGTAACCCTCAGGTATGCTCTCATCTCCAGGTTTAGTGACAGGAGATGTTGGGGTGGGGATGGAGTTGGGGGGAGGCAGGTAGAGTAGAGAGACATGTCAAACTTTCTTTCATAGGAGCACAGATATCTTGAGGGCAGGATGGAAGAATCATCACTAAGCCGGGCAGTGTCCCGGGGTGGAGTCAACTTTCTGAATGTAGCACGGACCTACATCCCCAACACCAAGGTGGAATGTCACTACACCCTGCCCCCAGGCACTATGCCCAGTGCCAGTGACTGGATTGGCATCTTCAAGGTATCCGTGAAACTCCTTTGGGCTCAGGTTTATGGAACTTGGGTTGATTAGAATAAGGGGAATGAAGCTGAGCATGGTGGCGTACACTTGTAATCCCAGCATTTGGGAGGCTTAGACTGGAGGATCCGGGTTCGTGGCCAGCCTCAGCTACCTAGTGAGGCACTCTGCAACTTAGTGAGACTCTGTTTCCAAATAAAGAATGAAAAAAAAAATAGGGCTGGGGGTGTAGCTTGGAGGTAGAATGCCCCTGAATTCAATCCCCAGTACCGAAAAAAAAAAAAAAAAATAAGGGGAATGACTAGGTTCTTGGCTTCTCAACCTGAGTTGATAAAGAAGGGGAGAATGATGTCACAGATGACAGAGACTATCTGTATTAGCAAAACTCATCTTCTCCCCATCTTAGCCTTGCTCTCTCCTGACATGAGTGTCCTCCACGTTCCTCGTCTCTCATCATCCTTGCTACCGTAGCACCATTCTGCTCTCTTGTTCTTTCCCTCAGCCCTGCTACAATCTGTATATGGTAGTTCCATCACTATTCCTTCTCCCACCTTGGGTTTTCACAGGTGGAAGCTGCCTGTGTTCGTGATTACCACACATTTGTGTGGTCTTCAGTGCCCGAAAGTACCACTGATGGTTCCCCCATCCATGCCAGTGTCCAGTTCCAAGGTACAAGGGAAAATGGAAAACTGGGAGGGAAGAGCCAAGGGAATAGAAGTTTAAATAAAGGTAGTGGGCTCAGAAATGTGAAAAGCGCAGAGGACAAGGAAAAGTGAATGCAAATAACTATAGTAAGAATAACAGCCAAGCATGGTGACACACACTTACAATCCCAATACTTGGGAGGCTGAGACAGGAGGACCACAAGTTTGAGGCCAGTCTCAGCAACTTAGCAAGACACTCAGCAACTTAGACCCTGTCTCAAAATAAAAAGCGCAAGGGGGTATAGCTCAGTGGTAGAATGCCCCTGGGTTCAATTTCCAGTACCAAAAATAAATAAATAAAATAGTGTGTGCCTGTAGTCACAGATACTTGGGAGGCTAAGACAGAAGGTTGCTTAAGCCCAGGAGTTCAAGGTCAGCCTGGGAAATGTAGTAAGACCCCATCTCAAAGAAAAATAAATCTAAGAAGAATATATCCAGCAGGGCTCAGCAGATATAGAATCATGGAATTATCATAGAACTAGGGACTTAGAAGGATCTTTAGAGGGCGTTTGGTCCCACCACCTACCCAAAGAAGGAGGAACTCCTCTGATGGAACTAGGGGGTAGGGAAGGAGTGAGGTAGCATCAGATATTGAGAAGTGGGTGGTCATAGGATTCTGAAAGACCTGGGTTCATATCTCAGCTCTCATACTTAAAAACTGTTTGGCCTCTCTGTATCTATTATCTTAATAATAAAAGGGGATCCCTGGATTAAGAGGGTCAATATGAAAACTATTAATGCAAGAGTTGGTACATGGTGGGCACTCAAATGGAAACTAGCATTTTTGTGATGATGGCAGAGGAGTGGGTTTGGGAAGGAGAGTATCCTAAGGAACAGAAATAGCCTGTGGGAGGTAGAAAGGAGAGAAACAGTATATGGGACAGGGAGCAAGGGGCCAGAGCCAAGGACAATGGAAAATGTGTTGCACTGAGGAGAAAGGGGACGTGTGAGCACTTGAGGGCCTGGGGTCATATCTGGGTCTTGGATCCACTCTTTTTCCCACAGCCAGCTACCTGCCCAAACCAGGAGCCCAGCTCTACCAGTTCCGATACGTGAACCGCCAGGGCCGGGTATGTGGGCAGAGCCCCCCTTTCCAGTTCCGAGAGCCAAGGCCCATGGATGAGCTGGTGACCCTGGAGGAGGCTGATGGCGGCTCTGACATCCTGCTGGTTGTCCCCAAGGCCACTGTGCTACAGGTGAGAAAAGATCAACTGACTTGCTCATGAGCAGCGGGCCCCTTCCCACTTCCCCCTCCCTTCATCTGTAGCTCCAACTGGACATCTCACTGGGAGGTATACAATGTCTGTGGTCAAGGAAGTCTCAACCTTGACATAGATGCAGACATGTGGGGCAGGAAAGTGAGCTACCCACCAACCAGTGTAACTCAGGATCTTATAAGAACTCTTTGAGCCTTCCTCTGAGCACTATATCCTGCCCTAGGCCCTAGAAGAAGATCCAAAGGGTAGAGGGAAGCTACTTCAGGGACCACTGGGAGGCAGGTTTCATCTTCCTTGCCTCCCAGACAGGTGAGACGTGGGAGTAAATAGGGCCCACACCTGCTCCATCCAGTACCAGAGGTGACTTTTTGCTCTCCAAATCCAGATTGAAATATTATATGTATGGGTAAAATACACACTGGAAGCCAAGCATGGTGGCACACACTTGTAATTCCAGTACTTGGGAGGCTGAGACAGGAGGATCCAGGTTCGAGACCAGCCTCAGCTACTTAGTGAGGCCCTCTGCAGCTTAGTGAGACCCTGTTTCAAATGTAAAGAATAAAAAATAGGATTAGGGGTGTAGCTCGGAGATAAAATGCCCCTGGGTTCAATCCCTAGTACCACCCAAAAAAAAAAAAAAAAAAGAAAGAAAAGAAAAAACATACTGGAGTCTGAAGACTTGATATTAAAGAAAGAATGTAAAAAATCTCAATCACTTAAGTGCTAATAGAAAACTTAAACATTTATATTTGGTTTATATTATATTTCCATTGAGCCAAATAGAGAAGAATTAGGGAACGGAGGTAATTATTAGCAAGGAAGACTTCCCAAAGGAAGGCCAGGGCAGGGCCAGGTGGAAAGGAAGTCTGTTCCCCAGAAGAGAGGAAAGGCCTGAGGAAGGATTGGAAGGTGGGAGCAGGTAGCTTTTCAGTGATTTGAACAGACCCCTGCTCTCTAGAACCCCAAGTCTAATAAACATCCGTGGAGTCAACACAAGAATAGGTCCAGGTATGGTGGCACACACCTATAATCCCAATACTTGGGAGACTGAGACAGGAAGATAACAGTTTGGAGGCCAGCCTCAGCAACATAGTGAGAGTCTTCAGCAACCTAGCAAGACCTTCTTTCAAAACCAAAAATAAAACAGAGCTAGGGAGCCGGGCGTGGTGGCGCATGCTTGTAATCCCAGCATTTGGGAGGCTGAGACTGGAGGATCCGGGTTCTCGGCCAACTTCAGCTACCTAGTGAGGCATTCTGCAACTTAGTGTGACCCTGTTTCAAAATAAAGAATAAAAAATAGGGCTGGAGGTGTAACTCAGAGGTAGAATGCCCCTGAGTTCAATCTCCAGTACCGCAAGAAAAAAAAAAAAAAATAGAGCTAGGAGTGTATCTCGGAGGTAGAATGCCCCTGGGTTCAAGCCCCAGTACCACAAAAAGAAAAAAAATAGGAGGATGTTTACACCCCACCTAAGTCAGAGACCTGTGAGCTCCTACTTGGTGTTCTGTTTTCATATTCATTATTCTTCTTTGTGGTACTGGGGATTCAATCCAGTGACATTCTACCTCCAAGCTACACCCCCTTTTTTTTTTTTATTTTTTTGTTTTGAAACAGGGTCTCACTAGGTTGCTAAAAGTCTCACCATGTTGCTGAGGCTATCCTTGAGCCTATGATCTTCCTGTCTTAGCCTCCCAAGTACTGGGATTACAGGTGTGTACCACCATGCCCAGCTACATTCATTATTCTAATTTTTTTTGAAACAGGACCTCACTAAGTAGCTGAGGCTGGCCGTGAACCTGGATCCTCTGGTCTCAGCCTCCCAAGTACTGGGGTTACAAGCGTGTGCCACCACGCCCAGCTCATTGTTCTTATTTAAACCTCACAGCAATCCAGACTAAGGGGTCACCTCACAGATGAGTACAGAGACTCAGAAGAGTTCAATAACTTGTTCAGAGTCACACAGCTAGTAAAAATTGTATTGGAGTTTGGCCCAAATATGTCCAACTCCAGAACTCAGGGACCACCATCGCCCCCACTACCCCCTGCCTTTTGTTTCTCATACCAGAAGAGGGATTCCTGCAGCTGCTGTGTGAGGGAGGTGCAGGGCCTGGTGTGGGAAGGTAAGAGAGGATGTCACAAGAGTACCATGGCTGGTGTGTCTGAGTGGGTAGCAGGCAGGGACTCTGCAGCACACCAGGCCTCCCCAGCTCAACCCCTTATGGACCCCACTGACATGGTTTCCCAAACCTGAAATGCATCTACAAAGTGACGGGGATGGGGGCCTTAGAATGGGTGTCTCACAGGCACACCCCCTTCTCATCCTGCCCCCCTGTAGAACCAGCTGGATGAGAGCCAGCAAGAGCGGAATGACCTGATGCAGCTGAAGCTGCAGCTGGAGGGGCAGGTGACAGAGCTGAGGAGCCGGGTGCAGGAGCTGGAGACGGCTCTGGCAACTGCCAGGCAGGAGCACGCGGAGCTGGCAGAGCAGTACAAGGTGGGAGCCGGGCCCGGTCAGGGGCAGGGCCTACCTCCTCAGCCAGTGCCCAGAATTGGAACCCAGAGAAGAGAGGAAAGAAGAGCAGTTAGTGGGCTTTTAAGATGGTCTGGCATCAAGAAATAGTTCTAAGGGGTAACAAGTGGGATTAAACTTAATCCAACAAGAGACTTGTCTCAAATTTGTAATGAGACTATTCTTTGAACATGGGACTGCTTGGGATAAGGTGGTGGTGGCCATATTCCCAGGTAAGGGAACATCTCTGAACAGTTTATTTTTCAAGAACAGTGATGGGATGGAGGTGGGAATGGTCCAATGCAGCTGTGCTCCTCCAACGCTTTTGCCTTGCTCTTTGAGAGGTAAGTCTCAACCTCCCGCTTCTTTTGGGGAACCTTAATTCCAGGGGCTTTCCCGGTCCCATGGGGAGCTCACAGAAGAGAGGGACATCCTGAGTCGGCAACAGGGAGACCATGTGGCACGCATCCTGGAGCTGGAGGATGATATCCAGACCATCAGTGAAAAAGTGCTGATGAAGGAAGTGGAGCTGGACAGGTGAGAGGACCTCCCCGCCCCATTGCTACCCTTTTTTTGTTTCCTGGGACCTCCCATGGTGGCACACTCTTGTAATCCCAACATGCGGGAGGCTGAGACTGGAGGATCTGGGTTCTCAGCCAGCCTCAGCTACTTAGTGAGGCACTCCGCAACTTAGTGAGACCCTGTTTCAAAATAAAGAATAAAAAATAGGGCTGGGGGTGTAGCTCGGAGGTAGAATGCCCCTGAGTTCAATCCCCAGTACCGCGAAAAAAAAAAAAAAAAGTACTCCTGGGACCTCCCACACTCCAGCTTCCGCTTTCAACAGGCAAATCTGTTCTGTATCTTCCTGTTGCTCTGTCCTTTCTCATCCTTACTCAAGGTGTTTCAACTACTAGGGATCTCTTTCTTCCAACTCTCTTGTCTTTCCTAATGCTGTTCTGTACTCATCACCTTCAGAAATAATCATAGTTACTCTGTATTGCGCAGCAAAAGCTAAGCAAGAACTAGAAGTGGAGGATCTGGAAGAAGAGAATGGATAGAACAGCCAATGAAAGATAAAAGTATGGATTTCAGATTTTACTACAGCAAAGATAGGATTAGACTCTGTTCTCACTCTTAAATGTTAGAGAAGCCGAGAGTGGTGGCGCACACTTGTAATCCCAGTACTTAGGAGGCTGAGACAGGAGGATCGCAGGTTTGCAGCCAGCCTCAGCTACTTAGTGAGGTACTCCGCAACTTAGTGAGACCCTGTTTCAAAATAAAGAATAAAAAAATAGGACTGGGGGGTGTAGCTTGGCAGTAAAATGCCCCCCAGGTTCAATTCCCAAAAGAAGAAAGAAATGTTAGAGCTGGTGGTCCTGGAGTGTTATGGAATCTCTCCCTTGGAAAAAGTATAAGCCATAACATAAAACTGTTACTTCTACCAAATAGTGTAAATATTGATCACTTCTCATGGCTACCCTTCAAATTTTTACCAGGTTAAATATTCCAATTCTTTCATTCATCAAAGGTCATAATTTTTTTCAAGTATTCATAGATTTTTTTTTTTTCCATACTGGGGATTGAACCCAGGGGCATTCTACCTCCAAGCTACACCCTCAGCCCTATTTTTTATTCTTTATTTGAAACAGGGTCTCACTAAATTATGCAGGGCCTCACTAAGTAACTGAGGCTGGCCTCCAACCCAGATCCTCCGGTCTTAGCCTCCCAGGTACTGAGATTACAAGTGTGCACCACCACGCCCAGCTTAATTTTTCTTAATTCTTTAAAGAAAAGAGGTGCTCTGCCCAAAGCCCAGAGCAATAAGTGAATAGATCTGAGCAACTTTTATAAGATATAAGAGTTTAGCCAGGCATGGTGGCGCACGCCTATAATCAATCCCAGTACTTGGAGTGCTAAGGTAAGAGGACCACAGGTTCAAGACCAGCCTCAGCAACCTAGAAAGACCCTCTTTCAAAGCAAAAAATAAAAAGGGATGTGTAGCTCAAGGGTAAAATGCCCATAGCTTCAGTCCCCAGTACCACAAAAATATATGGTATTCTTTTCTTAGGGAGATACTAGATATCTATGTTCTTAGGGACTATCTAGTCTAGGGGGTTGGTTAGGAAACCATGATCCAAAGCCGGGCGTGGTGGCGCACGCTTGTAATCCCAGCATTCGGGAGGCTGAGACTGGAGGATCCGGGTTCGCGGCCAGCCTCAGCTACCTAGTGAGGCACTCCGCAACTTAGTGAGACTCGGTTTCAAAATAAAGAATAAAAAATAGGGCTGGGGGTGTAGCTTGGAGGTAGAATGCCCCTGAGTTCAATCCCCAGTACCACAAAAAAAAAAAAAAAGAAAACCATGATCCACATGCCAAATCTAGCCTACCACCTGTTTTTTACAGCCCACAAGTAAGAATGAGGTTTCACCTGTTTTAATGGTAAAAGAACAGATTTTAAAAAGAATAATATTTTGTTTGTTTTTATTTATTTTTTAATTGGTACATTGTAATCATACATCTTTGTTAGGTACAAGCTAGTATAGGTAAAGGCATACATGCACACATTTCTCGTTTAACCCTTCCCCAATTCCCACCCCACTCCCTCCTCCTTCTCAAGGTCAGTTTAGTGATTGACTTTGATGTGTTCATGAAAGTACATCATACTCATTAGAGTGTCCCCTCTCCCCCAGCACCTTCCATTAAGTCAAATTCTTTGTTCACCTAAGGATTCTCCTTCTTCATCTGGAGTCCCCCTTATGTCCCATTTTCTCCCTAGCTTCCACATATTAGGGAGAGCATTCAATTTTTAACTTTTTGTGACTGACTAATCTCACTTAACAATGTTTTCCAGTTCCATCCATTTCCCTGCAAATAACATGATTTTGTTCTTCTTTATGGCTGAGTAAAATTCCATTGTGTACATATCCCATAGTTTTCTAATCCATTCATCTGTGGATGGACATCTTGGCTAGTTCCATAGTTTGGCAATTGTAAACTGTGCAGCTATAAACATAGATACACATGCATTGGTCTGATAGTTTGGTTTCCATTCTTTTCGGTAGATACCCAGAAATGGTATTGCTGGATCATATGGTAGGTTCATTCCCATTCGTCTGAGAATCCTCCATATTGTTTTCCAAAGTGGTTGCACTAATTTGCAATCCCACCAACAATGGGATTCCCACTTCTCCACACCCTCGCCAGCATTTGTTGTTGTTTGTGTTCTTGATGATTGACATTCTGATTGGAGTTAGGTGAAATCTCAAGGTAGTTTTAATTTGCATCTCTCTGATTGCTAATGATGTTGAACATTTCCTCATACATTTATCGGCCATTTATATTTCTTCTTTTGTGAAGTATCTATTTAGATCCTTTGCCTATTTTTTGATTGGGTTATTTGTTTTCTTAGCTGTGAGTTTCTTGAGTTCTCTGTATATCCTAGATATTAGACCTCTATCAGAAGAGTAGCTGGCAAAAATTTTCTCCCACTCTGTGGGCTCTCTGTTGAGGTTCTTGATAGTTTCCTCTGCTGCACAGAAGCTCTTCAGTTTAATGCAATCCCATGTATTGATCTTCCTTTGAGTTGCTTGTGCTTTTGGGGTCTTGTTGAGAAAGTTTTTACCTGTGCCTATGTGTTGAAGTGTTAGGCCTATGCCCTCTTCAAGTAGATGCAAGGTCTCTGGCCTGACTTCCAGGTCTTTGATCCACCTTGAGTTGACTCTTGTGCAGGGTGAGAAAGTGGGGTTTATTTCCATTTTCCTGCATATGGTTAACCAGTTTTGCCAACACCATTTGTTAAAGAGGCTATCTTTTTTCCAGTGTATGTTTTTGGCTCCTTTGTCAAAAATCAGTTGACTGTAAGCACGTGGGTCTGTTTCTGAATCTTCTATTCTGTTCCATTGGTCTGTGTGTCTGTTTTTGTACCAATACCATGCTGTTTTTATTACTGTGGCTTTCTAGTAAAGTTTGAAATCAGGTATTGTGATACCTCCTGCATGGTTCTTGTTACTAAGAACTACTTTGGCTATCCTGGGCTTTTTGTTGTTCCAAATGAATTTAAGGACTCATTTTTCTATGTCTGTGAGGAGTGATCTTGGTAATTTCATGGGTATTGCATTGAATTTGTAGATTACTTTTGGGAGGATGGCCATTTTGATGATATTTATTCTGCCTATCCAAGAGCATGGTATATTTTTCCATCTTCTAAGGTCTTCATCGATTTCTTGTTTCACCTTTTTGTAGTTTTCCTTATAGAGGTCTTTTACCTGTTTGGTTAGGTTTATCCCTAAGTATTTTATTTTTGGGGGTGCTATTGTGAGTGGAATTGTTTTCTGGATTTCTTTTTCAGTGGTTTTATGGTTGGCATACAGGAAAGCTTCTGATTTTTGAAGACTGATTTTGTATCCAGACACTTTGCTAAATTTGTTGATCAGTTCTGTAAGTTTTTTGGCTGACTTTGTTGGGTCTTCTAAGTATAGTATCATGTCATCTGCAAAGAGGGATAGTTTTAGTTCTTCTTTCCCTATTTTTACCCCTTTGATTTCCTTCTCTTGCCTTATTGCTCTGGCTAGAGTCTCAAGTACTATGTTGAAAAGAAGAGGTGATAGTGGACATCCTTGTCTTATTCCTGAAGAATAATATTTTGTGATGTGAAAATTACATGGAATTCAAATCCTCTGGTTCATAAGTCAAGCTTTATTGAGACACCATGTTCATTCATTTACTTACTGTCTATGACAGCTTCCACAGAACAATGGCAGAGTTGAGTAGTTGCCACAGAGACCACATTGCCTGCAAAGCCTAAAATATTTACTATCAGGCCTTTCATAGAAGAAGTCTGCCAACTGCTGATGTAGAACAAAGTTTACAATCAATAATGACTGCCCCTGGTCTAGAAAAGACTGGATTCTACTCTCTTGATTGAGTGAAAAAAACTGAGGAGCCATCAGCAGAACATTACTTAAAATGGAACTTAAACAGAAACAAAAATGGTTTATTTTTAGATTATGTGCAAGAACCAGGAATCTTAGGTTCTTGGGGTTTAGAACTCTGGTTTGTGGCTTTGAGCATCCCAGAGCCAAGTGGAGGCCCTAGGTTATAGGAGCACTGGCAGAAAAGCACAGGACAGAAATCCAAGTCCTTCTCTAGGTGACCAGGTGATCTGACATGTCATCCCCTACTCACAGGGTTAGAGACGCAGTGAAGGCCCTAACTCGGGAACAGGAGAAGCTCCTGGGACAGCTGAAGGAAGTCCAAGCAGACAAGGAGCAAAGCGAGGTAAGGGACTCACAGCTGGTTTACTTTCTCAGTTGTCCAGCCAGTGCTTATAGAGCTTCTTCTAAGCACTGGGATAAAAATATAGAAACTCCAGAATACGTTACCTACACCCAAATCAGGATTAGTCAACGTGGAACATAGGAAGTGTCACGAGAGAAATCAGATACAGTAGTATGGGGCTCCAGAGGACTGGACAAGAGCACATCTCAGAATCATTAGAAAGTCAGGCTTGGTGGTACAAGCTTGTAATCCCAGTACTTAGGAGGCTGAGACAGGAGGATCACAGATTTGCAGCCAGCCTCAGCTACTTAGTGAGGCCCTCTGCAGCTTAGTGAGATCCTGTTTCAAAATTTAAGAATAAAATAGGATGAGGGTTAGAGCTCAGAGGTAGAATGCCCTTAAGGTTCCATCCCCAGTACCACAAAAAAGAAAAACAGAAGAAGAAGAAAGGAAAGAAAACGCTGTTAAACTGGGTGCCGGGGCGCATGCCTGTAATCCCAGTGACTCTGGAGGCTGAGGCAGGAGAATAGAAAGTTCAAAACAAGCCTAGGCAACTTAGACCTTGTCTCAAAATAAAAAGGGTTGGAGATGTAGCTCACTGGTAGAGCACCCCTGGTTTAATTACTAGTAATGAAAAAGGGAGGGAGGAAGAGACTTAAAAGGAGGTTATTACTAGCCGGGTGTGGTGGCACATGGCTGAAATCCCATTACTTAGGAGGCTGAGACAGGAGGATCATAGGTTCAAGGACAGCCACAGCAAGTAATGAGACTCTCATCAACCTAGTGAGACCCTGTTTCCAAATAATAAATAAAATCAGACTGGGGATGAAGCTCAAAGGTAGAATGCCTCTGGCTTTAATCCCCAGTACTATGGAAAAAAGGAGTTATTAACTAGCCTTGTACTTCAAAACCTTTTTTTAGCTGCAGAACCCTTTCTCTCCCACTCCCAGTGAAGTTTTTAACATCTATGTGGAACCTCAATGAACAAATAAAAGTAATGTGTGGAGCCGGGTGTGGCGGCGCACACTTGTAATCCCAGCATTCGGGAGGCTGAGACCGGAGGATCCGGGTTCGTGGTCAGCCTCAGCTACCTAGTGAGGCCCTCCACAACTTAGCGAGACCCGGTTTCAAAATAAAGAATAAAAAAAAAAAAAAAATAGGGCTGGGGGTGTAGCTCAGAGGTAGAATGCCCCTGAGTTCAATCCCCAGTACCGCAAAAAAAAAGTAGTGTGTGTGTGTGTGGCTGAGACAGGAGGATTGCAGGTTCAAGGACATCCACAGCAAGTAGTGAGACTCTCATCAATTTAGCAAGACTCTGTTTCCAAATAGTAAATAAAATCAGGCTGGGGGTGAAGCTCAAAGGTAGAATGCCTCTGGATTCAGTCCCCAGTACCCCCCACACACACACACACAAAACATACGTAAAGATGCCTTGTGAAGCCGGGTGTGGTGGTGCCCACTTGTAATCCCAGCATTCAGAGGCTGAGACCGGAGGATCCGGGTTCATGGCCAGCCTCAGCTACCTAGTGAGGCACTCCACAACTTAGTGAGACCCGGTTTCAAAACAAAGAATAAAAAATAGGGCTAGGGGTATAGCGTGGAGGTAGAACACCCCTGAGTTCAATCCCTTGTACCGCAAAAAAAAAAAAAAAGATGCCTTGTGAGCTGAGGCTGACTGCAAATGTGTGATCCTCCTGTCTCAGCCTCCCAAGTACTAGAGATTACAAGCATGCGCCACCACTCCTGGCTTAACAGCATTTTCTAATGATTCTGAGATGTGCTCTTGTCCAGCCCTCTGGAGCTGAAAGCTTATGTCATCTGATTGCCTTGTGAAAAATAAACAAGTTATGAGGTTATTCAGCCATTCAAGAAATGAATAGAGAGCCGGGTGTGGTGGTGCATGCTTGTAATCCTAGCATTCGGGAGGCTGAGATCAGAGGATCCGGGTTCGCGGCCAGCCTCAGCTACCTAGTGAGGCACTCCGCAACTTAGTGAGACTTGGTTTCAAAATAAAGAATAAAAAAAAAAATAGGGCTGGGGGTGTAGCTCGGAGGTAGAAGTCCCCTGAGTTCCATCCCCAGTACCACAAAAAAAAAAAAAAAGAAATGAATAGAAGCCGAGCTAACGTGTTGTGGTAGTAACAGAAAAGAGAAAATGGCTGTGACCAATGTGAAGCATGGAGAAGAAATAGACTTTTCTATGACAGCTAGGAAGAGAACAAAATAAAGCATGGCACCAAGGTATCCAGCCTCGGTGACTTGGGAACTCGTGAGTACCTGAGACAGAAGTAGGAGTAGAAAAGACTAGGGTGAGGGGTAAAATATGCTGAGCTTGGAGGGCCTGCAGGATATCCAAACTGAGTTTTAATTTAAGAGGAAGAATAGGACTGGCCCTGGTGGCACACACTTATAATCCCAGCTACTAGGGAGGCTGAGGCTGGAGAATTGCAAGTTTGAGGCCAGCTTGGGCAACTTAGCAAAACCTTGTCTCAGTATAAAAGAAAAAGAAAAAAGGGATTTGAGATGGATGTAGCTCAGTGGTAGAGCACTTGCCTAGCATATGCCAGGTCCTGGATTCAATCCTTAGTAACACACACATGCACATACACGCATGTGTGCGCACACACACACGAAAAGTAAGACAACAGAAGGGGGACCTGAGACACATGCATATAAGACCCCAGGCTGTTGCTAGGTGTGGTGGTACACGCCTGAAATCCCAGTACTTGGGAGGCTGAGACAGGAGGATCACAGGTTCAAGACCAGCCTCAGCAATTTAGCTAGGCCCTTAGTAAATTAATGAGACCCTGTTTCAAAATAAAAATAATAAGCCAGCTGTGGTGGTGCATGCTTATAATCCCAGTACTTGGGAGACTGAGACAGGAGGATCACAGGTTCGTGGCCAACCTCAGCTACTTAGTGAGGCCCTCTACAACTTAGTGGGACCCTGTTTCAAAATAAAGAATAAAAAATAGGGCTGGGAGCTGGGCACGGTGGCACACGCTTGTAATCCCAGCATTTGGGAGGCTGAGACAGGAGGATCCGGGTTCGTGGCCAGCCTCAGCTACCTAGTGAGGCACTCTGCAACAGTGAGACCTTGTTTCAAAATAAAGAATAAAAAATAGGGCTGGGGGTATAGCTCAGAGATAGAATGCCCCTGAGTTCAATCCCCAGTTCCACAAAAAAAAAAAAAAAAAAAAAAAAATAGGGCTGGGGATGTAGCTCAGAGAGAAAATACCCCTGGGTTCAATCCCCAATACCACAGACACACACCAAAAAGACACCATCTGTAATTCTAGATACCTTGTTTGAGTTGAGATCTAGAGACTAGAATATTCAAGTTAAAGTCTCTCAGAACTCATAACCCAAGCAGGGCTAGCTGAGAAATTTGAGTTTGTGTTAAATCTAAGAAGTAGGAGCTTGACCTCTCATCACCCTCTCCCTTGCCATCCCAATACGTGGACCCCTTTTCTTAACTACTTTCCACTTCCATCAGGCTGAGCTCCAAACGGCACAACAGGAGAACCATCGCTTAAATTTGGAGCTGCAGGAGGCCAAGGGCCGGCAAGAGGAGCAGGGTGCTCAGGCCCAGCGACTGAAGGACAAGGTGGCTCAGTTGAAGGACACCCTAGGTCAGGCCCAGCAACGAGTGGTAAGTGAAGGCCCCCAGGCAACAGGAAGCAGTGAAAGGCCCAAGCCTAGTTGTAGGAAAGCTTGGGTGTCCACAGAAAAGAGAAAAAGACATGGCTCAGCCAGGCGTGGTGGCCTACTCTTGTAATCCTAGTACTTGGGAGGCTGAGACAGGAGGATTGCAGGTGGAGGACAGCCTCAGCAAGTAGTGAGACTCTCATCAACCTAGCAAGACCCTGTTTCAAAATAAAAATAAAATAGCGTTTGGAGTGTATCTCAGAGGTAGAATGTCCCTAGGTTCAATCCCCAGGGCCACACACATTAAAAAAATAAATAAAAAAAGACATGGCTAAAGACTAAACAATACAACCCTGAAACCTAATGCAGGAGGTGGGGAGAGGGAACCCGGTTCACAAATGACCTGAGGGAACTCTAATGTCCATCTTCTCCTTTCTCCTGAGGTTGAGCTGGAGCCCCTGAAAGAACAGCTTCGGGGGGCCCAGGAGCTTGCAGCCTCAAGCCAGCAGAAAGCCGCTCTTCTTGGGGAGGAGTTGGCCAGCGCCTCAGGAGCCAGGGACCGCACCATAGCAGAGCTCCACCGCAGCCGCCTGGATATGGCTGAAGTCAACGGCAGGCTGGCTGAGCTCAGTCTGCACCTGAAGGAGGAAAAGTGCCAGTGGAGCAAGGAGCGGGCAGGGCTGCTGCAGAGTGTGGAGGTAGGGGCATGGAGGGGCATGGCAGTCTTGTGATTACTTCCCCGAGCTCTGTAGGGATCCTACATGTAGTCAGGCACTCTGGAAGGGATTGAGAACTTTAGGGGATCTAGGGGTGCAGAGGGGCTTTGAGGGAGGTATACTTTCTAGGCATGACCAGAATATCCCACCTCAGTCACCATAGCATCTTAGTTACCGTCCTTGGTTACTCTCAGAGGCACCAGGCCCTGCCATAATGCCCATTCCCAGTCAGCACAGCACTTTGCTATCGTGTCCTAACCTGCATTCAGGGTATAGGAAATGAGAAAGATAAGAAGGGGAAATTGCTCAAAACCAGTTCAGTAAAGGAAGAGCACAGTGAGGAATGGTGTCTTGCCAGTGGCATCCCTTTTCCTTCACTCTGCCCTCCTACTCTCCCTTCCACTGTCTCCTAGGCCGAGAAGGACAAAATCCTGAAGCTGAGTGCAGAGATCCTTCGGCTGGAGAAGGTGGTTCAGGAGGAGAGGACCCAGAATCAAGTGTTCAAGACTGAACTGGCCCGGGAAAAGGATTCTAGCCTGGTGAGGCACCTGGTCACCATGGGTCCCATCTTGTGTCCTGAGGTGTCAGTGCTACTTCAGTCTGTCTTGGGTGTGGGCTCAGATGTGCTAGGTGCACATTTCTGTGTTGGGTGGCATCTCACTAGTACACCTCCAAGCCCTCATCTGATTGAATGTTCAATGTCCTTTTCTGCTACCAGAGCATCCATGTGGGCCTAGTAGAGGTGATATAGGAGGATTATAGAGTGTCCCTCTGGTATGACCAAATCCTCTGCACCCCAGCCTAGGGCAGTCGTCTCGTCCACACTCAAAAAGCAGAGATCAGGATTCAGACGGTCTCTATAGCCAAGACACAGGGGTCTTACAAAGGAAGAGCAGTATGTGTTGGAGCAAAGGTGTGGGGAGCCCTGGTTTTAGCCTGTTGTTCCAGGTCCCAGAGCCCAGGTTCTTGGAGGTCATTCTAGGCTCAAGGTTCCATCGGCCCTTTTCCCTCAGGTGCAGTTGTCAGAGAGTAAGCGGGAGCTGACAGAGCTGCGGTCTGCCCTGAGAGTGCTCCAGAAGGAAAAGGAGCAGCTGCAGGTGGAGAAGCAGGTGAGAACCATGACTAGGGCCCCTGGATGCCAGAGGTGAGGACTTGGGGCTCCAAATTCTATACCCTCTTGTCATCTCTTGGCTTAAAAACTGGAATCTCAGCGAGGCGTTGGTGCATGCTTGTAATACCAGTACTTGGGAGGCTGAGACAAGAGGATCACAGGTTCATAGCCAGCCTCAGCAACTTAGTGAGGCCCTCTGCAACTTAGACCCTGTTTCAAAATAAAAGAATAAGCCAGGCCTGGTGGCACACGCTTGTAATCCCAGTACTTGGGAGGCTGAGACAGGAGGATTGCAGGTTCACGGCCAGCTTCAGCTACTTAGTGAGGCCCTCCACAACTTAGACCCTGTTTCAAAAAAAAAAAAAAATAGGTCTGGGGGTATAGCTCGGAGGTAGAATGCCCCTGGGTTTTATCCCCAGTACCGCAAAAAAACATAATAAAATAGGGCTGGGGGTATAGATCAGACAGAATGCTCCTGGGTTCAATCCCAATACCAAAAAAAAAAAAAAAAAAAAAAAAAAGCTTGAATCTCTAAGAGGGCTAAAAAGGGGACCCTGGCTCTTCTTAGATGAGTTGGCAGGTCAGGGAGAATGGCAGGAGTAAAGGAGGGCTCTCAGTTTAGAGATCCACCCTACATTACCCCATCCTGTGGTGAAGGCATCCAATCCTGGAAACAAGGAGTTCATCTGGACCAAGGAAAGGCTGTGTAGGCCAAAGAATTGGCATCTCCACAGCCTCTAGCACCTGCCTCTTTCCTCCCAAACTCCAGGAACTGCTAGAGTACATGAGAAAGCTGGAGGCCCGCTTGGAGAAGGTGGCAGATGAGAAGTGGAACGAGGACGCTGCCACAGAGGACGAGGAGGCCGCTGCAGGGCTGAGTCTGTGCACCCCAGTCTTGTGTTACCTCTTTCCCTCTCCCCCCTCCTCCACTTAACCCACCCTAGGAGCTGCCTCTGCCTTCTACGCATTTTGCCTTTTTCTTTTCCAGCCCCCCCCCCATTTAGTTTAAGTGTCCCCCTCATCCAGAGGAGGTCAAGGTGATCCAGCCCTCTAACAATGCATCCTTCTTTCTTCTTTGCCTGCCTCTTCTCTTACAGGCTGCCCAGCACCTCTCACAGACTCAGAGGATGAGTCTCCAGAAGACATGAGGCTTCCGCCCTATGGCCTGTGTGAGGGTGGAGACCCAGGCTCCTCTCCTGCCGGGCCCCGAGAAGTGTCTCCCCTTGTGGTCATCAGCCAGCCTGCTCCCATCGCTCCCCACCTCTCAGGGCCAGCCGAGGACAGTAGCTCTGACTCGGTGAGCAGTGAGGGGAGCCTGAGCAGAAGCAGTAAAGAGAGGGCAGGGCCACACTCAGGAACCCCAGCCCCCAAGGCAAGAAGTCTATGCCATACATGGCTCTCATTTTCTTTTGCTTTTGTTTTTGCATTGCAATTGAATGCAAGGCCTCTTGCATGCTAGATGAGTGCTCTGCCACTGAGCTACATCCCAACCTTCAGGGGTTGCACGCTGTATGTGTGTCTGTCTGTGTCTGTCTTTCTCTTTCTCTCTCTCTCTCTCTCTCTCTCTCTCTCTCTCTCTCTCTCTCTCTCTCTCTTCCCCCTGGTGCTAGGGATTGAATCCAGAGCCATTCTACCTCCAAGCTACACTGCCAGCCTTTTTTATTTCTTATTTGGAAACAGTCTTGCTAAGTTTCTGAGAGCCTTGCTAAATTGCTGAGGCTGGCTTTGACCCTGCAATCCTCCTTTCTCAGCCTCCCAAGAGGCTGGGATTACAGGCATGCACCTCCATGCCCAGGCTATCTTTTATTCTCAGGAGAGAGGAGACCGACCCAGCCTCTCTTCAAGGCCACCAACTGGATACCACCCCAAACCCAGTCCGGCTCAGTGGCCTCACTACGTTAGGCTCCTGCTCCTCTAATCCACCAGCACCCATCGGAGTACCTCTCCAGCCTCACTCTTCCCCTCTGCTCACTGTCCCAACCTTGGCTTCTCTTCCGTACCTGTCCCAGCGCGTGCTTCCCCACCTTAGGACACCACCCCAACTCTGTCTCTTTGGTGCCCAGGAGGCAGAGGACGAGAAAACAGTCCTGATGGCAGCTGTGCAGAGCGGGGGTGAGGAGGCCAACCTGCTGCTTCCTGAACTGGGCAGCACCTTCTATGACATGGCCAGGTGAGGGCAGCAAGGCAGGGCAGGAGGGAGGTGGGAGGTCAGTGGGGAAGGGCATCCAAGCAAACAGTCACCATGCCCTGCCCCAACCTCTTCTTGGCCTCAGCCAAGAGAAGGAGATACAGGTGTGGTTGACATAGAAAATTACCCAGTGCTGAATATCCCAGGTACCTTCAGGTAATCTCTCCCCCATCTTATCAATGCACTCAGAGGCCCTGCCTTTAACTGGCTTCTGTGTTGTTCTAGCACCATCTTCCGTGGAGCCCAAATTGCCCTGCATCCCCTCTTTCCTGCCCCCTCCCCTTCCCCAACCACCAGGTAGGTACCAAGACTCCTCAGGGGAGGAAGGGAGGTGACTGAGGTCCCCAGGGATAGGAGCAAAAAGAAGACTGGGATCCAGCCTGAGATGTTGTCCCTCTCCCCTGACTCCCCTGGGAACTCTTTGGGCAGGGGCTCTCCAAGGGCGGGGGATTCAGGTATCAGATTGCCCCCTTCTGCCCCTCCTTTTCTTCCCTTGATCAAGAGGACAGGGTGTGGGGAAGAGAGATTTTATCATCTGAACACCAGCTCTGCCGGGATGTGAGAGGGCTCAGGGCAGGGAGGTGCAATGCTGTCATCCTCTCAGCTGGAGCAGAAAGATGAAGGACGATGTCAGACTCATTTTCAGCCTCATTAGGCAGCAGACGGAGATGGAGGGAGGAGAGCAGGAGGCTGGGGGATGGGTCCTGCACTACAGAGGCCAGCAGGGCCTCAAGAAGAGAGGCCAGGGGGATCTGGAAAACTAAAGCATCCAGAATTGTGGGGAGAAAAGTGCCGTAGGAGAGGCTGGGACAGAGAACCACCAGACTGCTGCATTAGGAGCAGGAAGTCTGGGGCCCAGGCTCACAGGTCTTGCTCCCCGAGGTCTGCAAGCCAAGAAGGCAACAGAGCACACTGACTCTCCCCTTTTCCCCTCCATCTCTCTTCAGCTTTACAGTGGGTCCCCTGTCAGAGGCCAGCACTGGGGGCCCTGCCACCCCACCATGGAAGGAGTGTCCTATCTGTAAGGAACGTTTCCCTGCTGAAAGTGACAAGGATGCCCTGGAGGACCACATGGATGGACACTTTTTTTTCAGCACCCAGGACCCCTTCACATTTGAGTGATCTCACCCCTCCCCAGTATATGCACAAATACACACTTACACACACATGCATACTCATGCACAAACACACACTTGGACTCATGCCTATTTTCCTTCACACTGGGCTCCATGATACTGTTTCCTAAGAACAGCTCCTGTGTATCCTGTTTTCACCCCAAGCTTTCTAACTTCATCCTCTCCCACCTTGCTCTTTCACCCCAGGTAGGGGTCTGTCTTGGAAGCAGTGGCTGAATTTACCCCCTGAAAGCAGTTTTGGAGGAACCAGGATGGAGGAGACCTTCCCCTGTGGGAACGGAATCGTCCACTCCTGCCCTCCACCCCTCCACACAGCCTCTGCACACACACTCATATACACACTCATACATACACACTGCCCTCTCTGATGCCCCAAAGCCAATTCCTGGGGTACCCCACCCTCTCTCGTTTGAGGTCTGTGTTTGTTTACCTGAGTTTTCCCTGGGGCCTGTGTAGAGGTGGCAGCATGAACATCATGACCTCTTCAGGTCCCCTTGGGTTCTCAGCTTCATTGGTTCCTCTTTCTGTTTCCCCGTTGACTTCCACACCACATCCCTTTTCCTTAGCCTTAGATACTAAGTTTGGAGGTTTATTTTATATTTTTAAGGATTCTTATATTCAGTCTTCCCCCACCCTGCTCCCACCCCCACCCCCCACCCCTGTATCCTCACATGGAAAGAAATAATGTATTTGTGCCTTCTGTGAGGGATGGGGGGAACAAGTGATCCCAGGTGTCCTTATTTCCTGGCCCTTCCTCCTCCTCGAGGTCCCCCACAGCAATAAGAGCTTCCCTCTCCCTCCACATCCCTTCCCTCATATCAGTAGTTTGGACAAATATATTTATATGATATGTGTAACTGTTGTCATGAAATGTGTTCTTAGCCTGAAGTGTGACTAGAGCACTGGCGTGGGGGAGGGGAAGGATAACTGCTGGGCACTGATCTTCCGGCTGTGCTCCTGGTGTGCTCCCTGTGTGCTGGCCTCCAGAGAGAAGGGGAGGAGGATCTGAGGAGGAGCTCTGCTAGGGGCACACTGCAGTGCAGAGGGAGTACCATGAGCTCTGCTCAGTGTGGCCGCAGGGGTCGGGCGTGCTGGGGGAAGAGGTGCTCATACCTTCACCCACCATGACCACCATCACTGTGCCTCGTACCACAGGACAGGCAATACTCTTGAGTCCACATCTCTGAGTACCTACTCTGTACAAAATGCCCTAAGTGCCATACCTCTGAAGACCATTTTACATTCCTCCCATCCCTGCCTCCCTCTTTCCTGTTGCCATCTTCATGTACTTGCTGATTCCACAGCCACAAAAACAAATTCATCCACTCTAACCAGCTTCACGGGCTAGACAGACACATCCACAGCATCATAAAGCATTTATTAAGGACCTGTGTGCTCACCAAGGCTCTTGGCAGTGCCCTGCAGGAGCACATGCCCACAGCCCCCTTATTCTCCATCCCAAAAGTTCCCTTATCAGCCACCCTCCATTCCTTTCAGGGCCCCTGGATGGACCACCCGCACTGTTCCCTCTCTCCATCCACCTGAAACCCTCCCATCTGCCTCCCTTCCAGCCCCACCTGGATGACATCTTACATCCTTCCTTCTTCCCTCACGTCTCTGTCTCCTAGCAACCCATCTCATTCCCTGAATCCCTTCCAAGGAAATTAGAGATAATGGATCTCTCCTCTCTCCATCTCAACCCCTCTTTATTGATCCTCCTTTAATGAAAGTTAATTATAACAATGATTTAATTAATAGAATCCCTCTCTTCCTTTATTGCTTCCCGTATTAAGACTATTAATAAATACGAGCTGGGCTGACAGAGGCATCCATCACCCGCCTGGGATTCCCCTCATTCCTCCTTTTACCCTCCCCCTCTCTCCCTACCTCTCTTGGCCTATAAACTTGCTGGGGTAGTGGGGGTTAATCAGAGAGGAATTATGAGCCAATGTCCCCAGCAGGAGGTGCATTTAATGAAATCACTTGTGATTTATGTCTGGGACCCACACATCCTGGCTTCCAGGAGGGTGGCCCACTAGTGCAAAAGGAGAAGTGAGACAGAAACAGGAGCCCACGCTCTGTGCTCCCACCCACAGCCCTCTGCCGGGCCACACCCCCACAGGAGCCACATAGCTAGCTGCAGAAGCCATTGACACAAGCTATCAGGCCAGAAGCACAAGGACTGCAGCATAGGTTTTATTCCTTCTCACCTCCAAAACTTCACATGGGTCCTTCTCCTTCCTTTCTCCCCAGCTCTGTCCTACTTCACCTTCCCAAAATTGCTGTATACTCCCTTCCTCCCTGAAGCCCCCCAGTCCCTCACCAGGCCTTTCAACATGGATATTGAGTTTTTATCATCTTCTCTGTCCTCTGTCTTTCTGGTGTTCAATCTACACTTTTATACCAGAGTTCTGCAGGAGTTGGGGGCCATTTTTCCTCCTTATTCATGATATACCTCACCCAGTATGCAAGGCACGGCCCTGACATAGGAGATCAGGGAGTATGCCGGGAGGGAAGACACTTGGGTTCGAACTCTAGTTCTGCTTCCCACGCCCTGTGTGGTACTTGGCAACTCAGCCTTTTTATTTACCTCCCTTCTGTTATGAATCATCTTGTCTCCCAGCCCTCCTGCAGACCTGAATAGGATCGAGACCCTAGAGTGAAAGAAGAAGTTCCACCAAGTGGCAACATGTAGGAACTCATGGGTCAGTGTTTGGTGGTAGAAGGATGACTAAACACATCAGTCTCTACTTAGAACCTCAGTGGCAGCCGGGCGTTCAATCCCCAGTATCGCAAAAAAAAAAAAAAAAAAAAAAAAAAGCACCTCAGTGGCTACCAGTTACCAACAGGAACATGAAGTACAGATCGCTTAGTATGATAGTCAGGGTCTTCACCATCTGGTGCCAGCATGCCTTTCCATCTCCCATCCTACTCAGAGGAACCCTGTGCTCCAGGGTAACAGAACCATTCCACAGAAACAGGCACTGCTTTTGTATGCGGCCAGCACCTATTTTTCTCTCAGCTCAAAGGAAACTTCGTCCACAAAGCCTTAACTTGACTTCCCTCTGAGATATCACATAAAGTGTGTGTGTAAAAATGCACTACAAAGCTGGGCGTGGTGGCGCACGCTTGTAATCCCAGCATTTGGGAGGCTGAAACCGGAGGATCCGGGTTCACAGCCAGCCTCAGCTACCTAGTGAGGCCCTCTGCAACTTAGTGAGACCCTGTTTCAAAATAAAGAATAAAAAACAGGGCTGGGGGTATAGCTCGGAGGTAGAATGTCCCTGGGTTAAAAAAAAAAAAAAATGCACTACATCATGTGTACAAGTTTTTCTTCTCTCTAGACTATAAGCAATTTGAGGACAGGGTTCAGGTTTATATACCTCTATGGTCCTAAAATCTAATATAAGGACCAGAACTTAGAGGTAGTCCTCTAAAAATAGTTTTTAAATTTTTAAAAAACCAAGCCAGGCATGGTGGCACACGCTTGTAATCCTACTACTTGAAAGGCTGGGACAGAAGGATCACAAGTTCGAGGACGGCCTCGGCAAGTAGTGAGGCTCTCATCAACCTAGTGATACCCTGTTTCAAACTAAACATAAAAAATACAGCTGAGAGTGTATCTAGGAGGTAGAATGTCCCTGGGCTCAATCCCCAGTAACACACACATACACACACACACACACACACACACACACAAAAAAAAAAAAAAAAAAAAAAAAAAACAGGCAGCATGGTGGCTCTTGCCTGTAATCCTCTTACTTAGGAAGAGGCTGAGACAGGAGGATCTCAAGTTCATAGCCAGTCTCAGCAATTTAATGAGACTCTCTGCAACCTAGTGAGATTCTTTCAAAAAAAAAAAAAAAAAAAAGGACTAGGGTGTAGCTCAGAGATAGAATGCCTCTGGGTTCAATCCCCAGTACTAAAAAACTATATTTTATACGTATTTACACAATAAATAAATTGTTTTGTTTTGTTGTGGTACTGGGGATTGAGCCCAGGGGCATTCTACCTCCAAGCTACACACCCCAACCCTATTTTTTATTCTTTATTTTGAAACAGGGTCTCACTAAGTTTCGGAGGGCCTCACTAGGTAGCTGAGGCTGGCCGTGAACCCGATCCTCCAGTTTCAGCCTCCCAAGTATTGGGATTACAAGCATGCACCACTAAGTTGAGGGGAGCCTCACTAAGTAGTTGAGGCTGGCCTCAAACCCAGATTCTCCAGTCTCAGCCTCCCAAGTATTGGGATTACAATCGTGCGCCACCACGACCGGCTATAAATGATTTAATGAACATCAATGGACTCACTAACCAGTTTTAGATAATTAAACATCATCAATACCATTGAAGTGCCATGTATGGTTTGAAAAAACAAAATGTGTTGCCAGGCCTGTAAAATGTGGTGGCACACACCTGTAATCCCAGTACTTGGGAGGCTGAGACAGAAGGATCACGGGTTCAAGTCCAGCCTCAAAAACTTAGCAAGACCCTCACAACTTAGAAAGACTGTTTCTGGAGTCAGGCATGGTGGCACACACTTGTAATCCCAGTACTTTGGAGGCTGACACAGGAAGATATCGGGTTTGAAGCCAGCCTCAGCTACTTAGTGAGGCTATCAGCAACCTAGACCCTGTTTCAAAATAAAAAATGCTGAGGATATAGCTCAGAAGTAAAATGCCCCTGGGTTTAATCCCCAGTACCATAGAAAAAAGAAAGAAAGAAAAAGACCCTGTACCAAATAAAAAGGGCTGGGGGTGAGTATCTTGAAGGAAGAATGGCCCTGGGCTCAAGCCCCAGTAACAAAAAGGAGGAGAAAGAGGAGGAGGAGAAAGAAAAGGAGGAGAAAAGAAAGGAAAAAATGTGGTGTAGAGACATTTCTGTTAACTCAAAAAACTTTATAAGCTGGGTGTGGTGGTTTACGCTTGTAATTCCAGTACTTGGGAAGCTAAGACAGGAGGATCCAGGTTCACGGCCAGCTTCAGCTACTTAGTGAGGCCCTCTGCAACTTAGTGAGATCCTTTTTCAAAATAAAGAATAAAAAATAAGACTGGAAGCCGGGCGTGGTGGCGCACGCTTGTAATCCCAGCATTTGGGAGGCTGAGACCGGAGGATCCGGGTTCATGGCCAGCCTCAGCTACCTAGTGAGGCACTCCGCAACTTAGTGAGATTCGGTTTCAAAATAAAGAATAAAAAATAGGGCTGGGTATAGCTCGGAGGTAGAATGCCCTTGAGTTCAATCCCCAGTACCGCAAAAATAATAATAATAATAATAAGACTGGAGGTATAGCTCAGAGGTAGAATGGCCCTGGGTTCAATCCTCAGTACTGAAAGTGCCATTTATGGATCAAATGCTGAGGATTAGGGATGGAATAGGAACCCTGCCCTCAGAGAGTTTATAGTTGACATAAATCACCAAATATAAGGGAAGCAAAATAAATGCTACTATAGAGGTATGCACAGCATGCTCTGAAACCACAGGGGAGTGGTACTTAACCAAGGCTGAGGAAAATAAAGGATCCTTTGTGATGATGTGGGGCTTAGTCTCAAAGGACGAGTAGATGTGAGCCTAGCAGGTGCAAGCAGCAGGAACAGAATGTGCTGAGCACGGTGGAGCAGTGCTGTAACTCCAGTGTCTCAGGAGGCTGATGCAGGAGGATGGCAATTTGGGGGCCAGTCTGGGCAACTTAGTGAGACCCTGTCTCAAAATAAAAAATAAATAAATAGGGCTGGGAGTGTATCTCAGTGGTAGAGTACTCCTGAGCTTAGTCCCCAGTACCACACACACACACACACACAGGAACAATGTGCAAAAACCTAACTTACTCAGAAATCTAAACACTCGGGTAGGGCCGCTGAGTGAGGGTCATACACAAGTGGGGAACAAGGCTGGAAAGATGGACTACCGACATCCACTCAGTCAACAAATATTAGTTGGGTGGCCACTATGTGCCAGGTACTGTTCTAGGCACTGGAGAAACAGCATCAACAAAACAGAAATGCCTGCCTTCGTGCAACTTACACTCTATTGCCAGATCATGAAAGGCCAAAGAAACCAGCTAGGAACCTACTCTAATAACCCAGGCAAAAGTGGTGAGCACCAAACTTAGGCAATGTCAAGGGGAAAAAGAGGCAGTATTATTTAGGATTCAGAATTAATGGGATCTGGTGATCATTAGATATGGGAATGAATAGAAGGAGTCAAGTTGATCTGGGGTTTCTGATTTCAATGACCAGATAACTGATAATGCCATTCACTAAATAATACAAATGGAGAAATAGATGTGAGGACAAAGCAATTGGGACAATTTTGGTTTGGGAGATTCTCAGTGGGGGGGGGGGGGCATCCAAAGGAGGATCAATATCTGAATAGATATTTAAGTCTAGAGATCCAAAGAGTTGGGAAGCCCAGCAGAGTGGCACACACCTATAATCCTAGTATTTAGGAGGTTGAGACAGGAGAATCACGGTCAAAGCCAGCCTCAGCAACTTATCAAGGCACTCAGCATCTTAGTGAAACCCTGTTTCTTTTCTTTTTTTTTTTTTTTTTTCGTGGTACTGGGGATTGAACTCAGAGGCATTCTACCTCCGAGCTATACCCCCAGTCCTATTTTTTATTCTTTATTTTGAAACAGGGTCTCACTAAGTTGCAGAGTGCCTCACTAAGTAGCTGAGGCTGGCCACAAACCCGGATCCTCTGGTCTCAGCCGCACAAATGCTGGGATTATAAGCGCCACCACGCCCGGCTGAAACCCTTTTTCTAAATAAAAAATAAAATAGTGCTGCAAGTGTAGCTTGGAGGTAGAATGCCCCTGGGTTCAATCCCCAGAACAACAAAAAAAAAGTTTGGAGCTGGTAATAGAGATTTAAGTCCCTGAAAAATAAAGATAATAAGAGTGAAAAAAGGGCTGGGGATGTAGCTGTGGTAGAGCACTTGCCCAGCATACATGAGGCCCAAGGTTCAATTTCCAGTGCTGAAAAAAAAATTTTTTTTTGAAGGAAGATTACCCAAGTCTCTTTGCAAGTTGAGTTAGAGTAAGCGGGTCAAGGACAGAACTCAGGAGAATGTCAGTATGGAAGGGAAACAAGAATGCAGAGTTCTGAAGAGAACTGAGAAGGACTGGTCAGGGAAGTAACCTCAGAAGCAATTCAGGAGAGATGAGTCAAGGAGAGAAGCCAGCAGGAGCAGGAGCAACTGAGAGGCCAGGAAATGAGTCCCAGAAACCAATGGATTTGCAGCCAGGGGTTCACTGTGGCTAGGCCAGAGGACCTTGAGGAGAGTGCTGAAGATGGAAATGACTGCACAGCTGGACTTCACAGCTGCAATAGATATACAATTTGGATCTGCAGAAGTCTTCAGACTTGAATAAAAACAAGGGTGCCACTAGGTATGGTGGCTCATGCCTGTACTCTCTACTTGGGAGGCCGAGACAGTAGGATCACAGGTTTGAGGCCAGCCTCAACAATTAAGCCAGACCCTTAGGAACTTAGACCCTGTTTCAAAATAAAAAATAGAACTAGGAGTTGGGCATGGTGGCACACACTTGTAATCCCAGTACTTGGGAGGCTAAGACCAAGTTCACCGCCAGCCTCAGCTACTTAATGAGGCTCTCTGCAACTTAGTGAGACCCTGTTTCAAAATAAAGAATAAAAAATAGGACTGGGGGTGTAGCTCAGAGGTAGGTGCCCCTGGGTTCAATCCCCAGTACCTCAAAAAAAAAAAAAATTGAACTGGGCATGGTGGTGCATGCTTGTAATCCTAGTACTTGGGAGGCTAAAAACAGAAGAATTGCAGGTTCATGGCCAACCTCAGCAACTTAGTGAGGCCTTCTGCAATTTAATGAGACCCTTTTCCAAATTAAAAAATAAAATAGGACTAGGGGTGTAGCTCAGAGGTAGAACGTCTCTGAGTTCAATCCCCAGGACCACAAAAATAATAAATAAATAAATAAATAAATAAATAAATAAATAAATAAATAAATAAATAAATAAATAAATAACCTGACATGGTGATGCACACCTGTAATCCCAGTACTTGGTAGACTGAGACAGGAGGATTATAGGTTCAAGGACAGCCTTAGCAAGTAGTGAGATTCTCATCAACCTAGCAAGACCCTGTTTCAAAATAAAAGTTATAAAATAGGGTAGAATGCCCCTGAGTTCAATCCCCAGTACCCTAAAAAAATAAAATAAAAATTAAAAAATAAATAGGACTGGGGTGTAGCTCAGAAGTAGAATGCCCCTGGTTCAATCCCTAGTACCACAAAACAAACAAATAAGGAAGCCTACGCCAATGTGTAAAAAAAAAAAAAATCAAGGGTAGGAGCCCTAGATGTCATCAAAGATCCTGTAGCCTCTGGCTAACCAGGTATGAGTCACACTCTAAAATAATTTTTTTTCTTTTTTTTGTTTTTTGAGACAAGGTCTTGCTATGTTGCTGAGACTGGTCTCAAACTACTGGGCTCAAGCAATCTTCCTGTCTCAACCTCCAGAGTCGTAGGTATTCTAGGCATGTTCCACCATGCCTGACATCTAAAATAATACAAAGCCTGAGTTTGCACCATCTGTTAGGACAGCCAAAGGCCACAAAAGCCACACTACTGAACATTTGAAATGCAGCAAGTCCAAATTGAGATGTTGTGAGTGTAAATTGCATAACAAATTTTAAAGACTTGGTACTTTTTCAAAAAGTCATGGTAGCCCACACCTATAATCCCAGTACTTGGGAGGCTGAAACAGGAAGATCACAGGTTCAAGAGCAGCCTCAGCAACTTAGCAAGACCCTATTTCAAAATAAAAATTAAAAAGGGCTGGAAGTGTAGCTCAAAAGTAGAATGCCCCTAGGTTTAATCCCAAATCCTAAAAAATAAGTAAAATAAAGGAGCCAGGTATGGTGGCACATACCTGTAATCCCAGTACTTGGGAGGCTGAGACCGGAGGATTTCGGGTTCCAGGTCCAGGACAGCCTCAGCAAGTAGTGAGACTCTCATCAACCTATCAAAACCCTGTTTCAAAATAAGAAATAAAATCTGGCTAGGGATGTAGCTCAAAGGTAGAATATCTCTGGGTTCAATCCCCAGTTCCACAAAAATAAAATAAAAACCTGGGTGTGGTGGCGCACACTTGTAATCCTAGTACTTGGGGGACTGAGACAGGAGGATTGCAGGTTCACAGTTAGCCTCAGCAACTTAGTGAAACCCTATTTCCAAATAAAATATAAAATAGGTCTGAGGAGCCACACATGGTGGTGCACACTTGTAATCCTAGTACTTGGGAGGCTGAGACTGGAGGATCCAGGTTCGCAGCCAGCCTCAGCTACTTAGTGAGGTCCTCCTCAACTTAGTGAGACCCTGTTTCAAAATAAAGAATAAAAAATAGGATTAGGGGTGTAGCTCGGAGGTAAAATGCCCCTGGGTTCCATCCCCAGTGCCACCAAAAAAAACCAAAAATAGGTCTGGGGGTATAACCTGGAGGTAGAAGTCCCCTGAGTTCCATCCCCAGTACCACATAAATAAATAAATAAATAAATAAATAAATAAATAAATAAATAAATAAATAAATAAATAAATAAAGCCATTAGAAAATTGTAAATTATATGTGTGATTTATGTTCAATTTCTACTGCACAGTGCTGGCCTAAGCCCTGCCACAGAAGAACCCCCATAGACTGGATATGCCTAGACTCCTGCATGATTTTTTATTTTCTTCTCTGTGTGTGTGTGTGTGTGTGTGTGTGTTTGTTCTTTTTTTATTTTTATTTTTTATTTTTTGCAGTACTGGAGATTGAACTCGGGGTATTCTCCCTCCGAGCTACACTCCCAGTCCTATTTTTTATTCTTTATTTTGAAACAGGGTCTCACTAAGTTGCAGAGAGCCTCACTAAGTAGCTGAGGCTGGCCTCCAACCTGGATCCTCCAGTCTCAGCCTCCCAAGTACTGGGATTACAAGCATGCGCCACCACGCCCCGCTTGTATGTTTGTATTGGAGGTTGAACCCAGAAACATTCTACCTTTGAGTCACACCCCCTGCCGGATTTTATATCTTATTTGGAAACATGGTCTCGCTAGGTTGTTAAGAGTCTCACTACTTGCTGAGGCTGTCCTGCAATCCTCTTGTCTCAGCCTCCCAAGTACAGGGATTACAAGTGTGCACCACCCCCACCAGCTGTTTTGTTTTGAAACAGAGTCCACTAGGTTGCTGAGTCTTGCTAACTTGCTGAGGTTGGCTTCAAACCTGCAATCCTCCTGTTTTAGCCTCCCAAGTACTGGGATTACAGGTGTGCACCACCACACCCCACTTCACGTGTTCTTTAATCATTCCAAACTCCCAACGTCCTTCTGAATAGAAAGACAAATGCCTGGGATTCCCAAGACTGCATTCTTCGTGCACCCCTATCCCTACATTCCCAGCCCCACAACCTAGGGCCAGAGACTTCGGTCTTCAGTACCCCTCTCTCCGGTTCCCCTGTCCTTTCTTTCCTCAGGTCTTCTGCTACCCAGATGAGGGCAAAGATGTCCTATTCTAAGTCACAAAAGTGAGTTTTTCCTGGCTTAGAGACCAGAATCTCTCTCCCAGTCCTAAATTGTGTGTGTGTGTGTGTGTGTGTGTGTGTGTGTGTGTGTGTGTGTGTGTTACGAAGCATTGACCCCAGGAGCATTCTACCTCTGAGCTCCACCCTCAGCCTCATTTTTTATTCTTTATTTTGAAACAGTGTCTCACTAAGTTGTGGAAGGCCTCACTAAGTAGCTGAAGCTGGCTGTGAACCTGCGACCCTCCTGTCTCAGCCTCTCGAGTACTGGGATTACAAGCATGTGCCGCCACACCTGGCCCAGCCCTGAATTTAGAAGCCATGTTTTTTCCCTGTTTCTTCCATTTCTCAACTCCTTCCTCACCTTCCCTTCTTTCTGAAACAGGAAATTCTCCAAATTGATAGAAACATGGTGTTATGGAAACCACCCAGGCTTAAGAGCCCTGTATGCCTAGTTTGTCATACTTCCTGCTTATGTGACCTGGAACAAAATATTTATCTCTCTGAGTCTGCATCTGCAAAACATGGTTAACGCCTACCTGGAAAAGTTGTCGTGCTGATTAAATGAAGTCACATGTACTAAATGCCTCGCACAGAGCCTGGCTCACAGTAGAGCACTTTGTAATTCTGTATTCCTACTTTGCCTTTTTTTTTTTTTTCCAGAGACAAAGACAGAGGTTCATTTAGGAAAGAGGGAGGCATACATGTTCAAGAGAGAACACAAGCCACTTTGAGAGTGAGAAAGGCCCTTTGGGAATGCAGGACTCTTCCATTGTAGGGGATTTTCATGAGGGGTGGGCAGGAGGTCTGTGAGGATGGCTTCAGTCCCCTAGTGACAAGGTGATTTAGAGCGTTCCTGGTCCTGACCTGCACTGTCTTATCATCAAGTATCCTTCTAAACTATTCAAGGACAACCAACAATGTTGAGGAGACTCTATTTCTTATCCGTGCAGATTTGGATAAGTGGGGAAAAGAAACAGTAAACTCAGGTCTCTATATATGACTCACAGAACCTCAAAACCAAAAGGGCTCTTAGAGACATGTTTCTAGCTTCTGATTTAGTGCAGAAATTCCCTGGACTACATCTCTCATTGGTAGTCATCCAATCTCTGCTTAAACATCTCCAGGGGCCTTTCATTGGCTCACTCAATAAACAAGAACAAGGCACTGTGGGAGCCACAAAGAAGAGCAGGCACAGATCTTGCTGTTAAGGAGCTTGTATTTTAGCAAAAAGGCATATAGAGAAACAACTGTAAGGTAAATGTGGTATGTGCCAATTGAAATGCTGTGACAGAGCCGGGCGTGGTGGCACACACTTGTAATCCCAGCATTCGGGAGGCTGAGACCGGAGGATCCGGGTTCACGGCCAGCCTCAGCTACCTAGTGAGGCACTCTGCAACTTAGTGAGACTCGGTTTCAAAATAAAAGAATAAAAAATAGAGCTGGGGGTATAGCTCAGAGGTAGAACGCCCTTGAGTTCAATCCCCAGTACTGCAAAAATAAAAAAATAAAAAAAAAAGAAAAAGAAAAAGAAATGCTGTGACAGAGAGCTAACAACCTTGCGAGTTAAGTCATGCTCAACAAACTCCCTCCAAATCTCAGACCTATTTTTCCCATTCATTTCATGGAACATGATCCACAGATTGTCCTTAAGGAGGATATTTCTGCAACAGCCCTAAAACTCCAGGAGGATGTGGACGTGGAAGAAGCTACATGAGTGGACAGCAGCCCAGGTAGAGAAAGAACTGGGAACAGTTGTAAGCAACTGCAGCCTAGCTGGGCATAGTACACACACCTATAATCCCAGTACTTGGGAGACTGAAACAGGAGGATCACAGGTTTGAGACCAGCCTCAGCAACTTCTCAAGACTCTCAGTATCCTAGTGAGACCATTTCAATAAAATTAAAAAAATAAAATTTTAAAGGCTGGAGGTGTAGCTTGGAGGTAGAATGCACCTGGGGTCAATCCCCAGTATGGAAGGAAGGAAGGGGGGGAGGGAGGGAGAAAGGGAGGGAGGGAGGGAGGGAGGGAGGGAGGGAAGAAGAGAGGAAAGAGAACCTCCAGAGCCAGCATGGTGGCGCATCCTTGTAATCCTAGTACTTGGGAGGCTGAGACCAGAGGATCCAGGTTTGCAGCCAACCTCAGCTACTTAGTAAGGCCCTCCACAACTTAGTGAGACCCGGTTTCAAAATAAAGAATAAAAAAAACAGGACTGGGGGTGTAGCTTAGCTTGGAGGTAGAATGCCCCTAGGTTCCATCCCCAGTACCGAAAAAAAAAAAAAAAAAAAAAAAAAAACCCTCCAGCCTGTTTTGTGTCACAGAATGATTTCTGGAAGTCTCTAAATACCCATCCAGCCCCCTACCTACTACTCACAATTCCTGTATTCATCTTGGGAAGCCCTATACATCCCTATTCTCAAGATTTATCTAAATGTTTTTCTGTCTGTGCTTTCCTCTCTCCCTCATCTCTCCATCCCTATTACATATGTTTCATCTTTTATCAGCAATTCTATAATTTCCTTTGTGTCCATCTCTGCTTCAAATTGTCCCTTTCACCATTTTGATATTTGGTTTCTAATATTCTTGGGGTCTTTTTGCTCCTATCTCTATCTCTGTCTCTCTTTTACTCTTTCATCGTTCTTGTTTCTTGGTTGATTTCCATTTTTCCATCTCTGGCCTCGCTTTCTCCCCAGCTGCCGCAAAGCCATAAACTCAGCCGGCCCTGCAGCAGGCAGCCGCCAATCACTGGGCTCCAAGAGTTGAGGGGGAGGGGGCAGCAGAGACATGGGGGATAGAAAAGCTGGGGCCCTGTTGCTACAGCAGGGGCGGGGAGAGGCGCAGAAAAGAGCAGAGAGGTACCCCTCCCAGAAGCCAGCCCAGGCAACCTCCACAATCATGTCTAGACCTCTTTCGTGCAGAAAACAGACACCTGGCTTCTCTTTCTGCTGTGAGGCAGGGTAACTGGCCCCTCTCCTATACTCCACAAATCATGATTTCTCATCCAAAACCACTGGCCACAATCACTCCATGAGAGGTCTGCCTCCTCTTTCATTCTTAAACCCTCTTCCCCCAAGATGAAGGATCTAAAGGAGCCTGAGGATGCCTGGGACAGATGCTTACATGGATCTTGGGACAAGAAAATGATGGTCAAGACAGAGTATAGTGGAGGATACTGAGATGGGTTTGGGGGAAGTACTGAGAGGAGGGAGGGGTCCTAATCGGCCAAGGCTGGACAGAAGCTTAGCCTCTCCAGGCTTCTAACGAGCCCCCTGGCCATTCCTAAATCAACAGTAACAGCTAGAATCCCTGGTCCCTGATCTAGGCTGGGGTTCAGCAACTTAGGATGTTACCTGAGGAGCAACTGCTCAGCTCATCCTTAGAAACCTACAGGATCTAAGAGTCTAGGAGGGGAAGACAGGAAAAGGGAGGGATCAGTGAGAGATTTCAAGAGAAGAGCCTAGGACGAGGAACATTTCCATCCTGTTGAGGCAGAGGAGACAGACCCAGAAAGTGGTAATTCCTGGTGTGGCGGCGACCCCTGCTGGCTGTGCACACCACCGTCTGGGAGACAGGAAAGTACAGCTCGCCTGCACTGAGTTGGCTGTGACAATGTTTTGTAAGTGTGTCGCTATACTATGATGATGGTGTGTGCAGTGCTGCCTATTATAATGTGTACACACCCCTGAGTGCAGGCAGTAACGTAAATGAGCACCAAGTTCAGGCTCAGAACTCCTGGCTCCCCCTGCCCTAGGATTCTGCGTATCTGGAAAGAGTGAGATCATTGAGCCCAGCATATGTCCTCACCAGCATCAATAATATAGATCCAAACAGTCAAAGTAAAATTAACCAGTCCAGGAGAAAGAGTGCCCACTTTGGAAACAGACCTGGGTTAAAATTCAGATCCCCTGGTTACTACCTGGATGACCTCAGGCCAGTTACTTAACTTCTTTGAGCCCAGTGGCTTCACATTGTAAGGACATCGGGATACCTGTCTCACAGGGTTAATGTGAGTGTTTAACACAGTGCCTAGCAATGGTAAACATTTAATAGATGCTAATTTCCTGCCTCCCCCTTCCTTATCTACCTCCCACCCTCAAGGTCGGGCAGGGATTTCAAAAGGCAAATAAACTGGGATGATGTTGACAGTGATGATGGTGGTGGTTTATATTTATACCACTCATGCAAATCATTTTAAACATATTTTTAATACAAGGCTTTTTTCCTTTTTATTAGCCAAGCACATCATGATCAAGTTTTATTGGGTTAGAAATATCCTGATGTTATGGCAGGTATCTAAAAGGATGGCCTTATGAAGTGATAATAAGGCATGACAAATCTTTCCTTATTGTGATACATTTTCATTACTCAGGTTAATCAGAAATTACCCATTAGAACAAGGGCTTCAAATAAGTACATGACTGTCATCTGCAGAGATCAAAATCTCCTGATTTTCCAATGGGTATCTAATTATTATCACTATTGCGGGGGGAGGATTAATGCTTAGACTAAACTGGTCTTAAAACATTAGAATAATTCAAGGAGAGATGACAGATAGTTAGAATTAGTAGATTCTGAAATTAAAAAGAAGACAGATTTCAATTCCACTGAAGAATATTCTAACCTCTATAGCTGTCCAGTGACAGGAGCAAACTGCATCTGAAGTAAAGAGCTCCATCTGAGCAGGAATATTGAAGCACAGGCCATTTGACTCTCCCCAGCAGGCCTGCAGAGGGAGATTGGATAAGGGGCCCTTTGAGCAGGGCGTAGTGTCACACCTATAATCCCAGTACTTGGGAGGCTGAGACAGGAGATCACAGGTTTGAGACCAACTGCTCCAATTTAGCAAAACTCTCAGCAACCTAGCAAGACTCTGTTTCAAAACAAAAAATAAATTTAATAAAAAGGGCTGTGAACTGGGAGTGATGGCATGTGCTTGTAATTCCAGTTCTTGGGAGGCTGAGGTAGGAGGATTGCAGGTTCAAGGACAGTCTCAGCAACTAGTGAAACTCCCATCAACCTAGTGAGACCCTGTTTCAAATTTTAAAAATAAAATAAAATAGTCTAAGGAGTGTAGCTGGGAGATAGAATGCCCCTGGGCTCAATCCCTAGTAACACACACACACACACACACAAACACACACACACACACACACAAAAGGGGGGAGGGCTAGGGGGTGTAGTTCACACACACACACACACACAAAAGGGGGGAGGGCTAGGGGGTGTAGTTCAGAGGTAGACTGCTCCTGGGTTCACTCCCCAGTACCACCAAAAAACAAAAAAGAGGCCCTCTGAGGCTCCTCCACAAACACATTAGAGTGTATGATGATCACTTAGCTCCATGGAAGTGTTCCCAACAGTATTAATGACATACTCATGGTCATTGTCACCAGGGGGTGCCAGTGGGGGTGGTAATAGTAACATTGAAGTTCTTTTCCTCTCTGAGACTTTGTTCTTCCCAAGGAAAGGCAAGAGTCCCGGATCATCCCCTGTAACCATCACATTTCTCTTGATTTCTTCTGTGATCCTCATCTTTTTCTTCATAGGATCCATTATCGAGTATCTTGTGTGTATTCGGAGGGTGGTACTGGGGATTGAACTCAGGGGTGCTCTACTTCTGAGGTGCACCCAAGCTCTTTTTATTTTTTATTTTGAAACAGGGTCTTGCTCAGTTACCGTGCACTGGCCTAGAATCTGTGATCCTCCTGTCTCAGCCTCCCGAGTACTGGGATGGGATTACAGGCACGTGCCACCACGTCCAGCTCATCACCAAGTATCTTAAAGCAATCCTTAAGGAAAGAGCTATTTTCATCTTTTAGTTTTCTGCCTCCAAGAGATGGGTAAGCAATGGGGGGGGGGGTGGAGGGTTATTTAGTTCCTATTACATGTAGACACTATAAATCTTGCCCTTAACCAAGAGAGGTGTGTATCTGCTTTCATGCAGGTAAATATGTGTGTACATATACTGTTGGTACATGTAGATGGGTCTGAAGGAATTCTTTGCTGTTCAAGCCCCTCTAAGGGTTTGATATCTAGCATGATATGGAGAAGTCTGTGTGCAGATGCTTTGAGGATTTCAATACCTTCCATGTGCACACAGACTAGCCAGGAATCATTTTTCTTTTTCTTGTTTTTGTTTTTTTCTGTGGTACTGCGGATTGAACTCAGGAGCATTCTACCTCTGAGCTACACCCCCACCCCTACTTTTCTTCTTTATTTTGAAATAGGGTCTCATTAAGTTGCAGAGGGCCTCACTAAGTAGCTGAGGCTGGCCGCGAACCTGGGATCCTCCTGTCTCAGCCTCCCAAGGACTGGGATTACAAGCGTGGGCTACCATCCCCGGCTACTCAGGAATCATTCTTCTGGCTTCTAGATCTTTGCACATGATCCCAGGTTTGTGTGTCCCCATTCTGGGCACACATGTGGATACACTGGGACTCATCTGCCTCCTTGCTCCCGTGCACGTCGTTGCATTCCCATGTCCGCCACAGTGCCTACAGCTCCATGAATCCAACCTGCCCCACGTGAAGCCATGCATGTCCCACAGCCCCTCCTCCCATGGAGGACCCTGGGAAGAGTCCTTGCCACCCTCCCCTCCTGGCCACCCCCACTCCCCACTTTCCATGCCAGGAGAGATCTAATTACACAGAAATTAGTACAGAGAAGGATCGTTTGCTTTTATGGCATCAGTGCCAGGGCAGCTGTAAATCTGGAGCCGTGGCTGCAGCCGCCTCTGGGCACTGCGCAGGCAGTTGGGGCGGGGGGCAGCTCTCACCTCCACACCCCTTTACTCCAGGGCCTCTGCCCCTGCCTAGGATCTGAGAACCCTCTTAGGCATCCATCTCAGCAGAGGTGAGGATGTGAAAGGGGAGGGTGTGGTCAATCAAAAAAAGACACCTAGTAAGTGCTAAATAAATGTTCACTAAATGATTAGAGAAAAACAAATCCCTGCAATGCTAACCACTGCCCAACTCCCCAGACCCAGTCACCAAAGGATGAAAGGTCCTAGTAAAATTTATCTCAACATCTTCAGTCTTCCCCACTTTCTTTTGAACCCAATAGAGTATATGGAGCAGGCATTCTGGCTTCTACTTTAAAAACCTCAAACTCCTTCTTAGGCAGCATCAGATCTTGATTCTTCTGGTAACTAGCTAAATGACCTTGAAGACACCTCCCCCACCCTGAGCCTTGGTGTCCTCCTCTGTGAAATGGTGGTCAGAAAACATACCTCTCAGCTTGTTGTGAGACATTGATGAGAAAGCACTAGACCAACAGGAAAGTGGTCCACTCATCATTATTATCACTATTAACGTCTTACTAGATAACACTTCCATCTTGCTTCTACTCCCTCCCTCCTGTCGCCCTTTAATGTAGTCTTTATCCCCAGCAACCCCTACTCAAGTGTCATCATACATTTTGGGCCAACAAGACATGCAGGCAGATGGTGCCCAACCAGGAGTGAATGATTCCTCCTGTTAAGAGTCTTATCAGGTTCGCGGCCAGCCTCAGCTACCTAGTGAGGCACTCCGCAACTTAGTGAGACTCGGTTTCAAAATAAAGAATAAAAAATAGGGCTGGGGGTATAGCTCGGAGGTAGAATGCCCCTGAGTTCCATCCCCAGTACCGCAAAAAAAAAAAAAAAAAAAAAAAAAAAAAAAAAAAAAAAAAGAGTCTTATCAGAAGACAGAGGTGGTAGCCGGGCGTGGTGGCCCATGCTTGTAATCCCAGCATTCAGGAGGCTGAGACCGGAGGACCTGGGTTCATGGCCAGCCTCAGCTACCTAGTGAGGCACTCCGCAACTTAGTGAGACCCTAGTTCAAAATAAAGAATAAAAAAAAAAAATATAGGGTTGGGGTATAGCTTGGAGGTAGAGTGCCCCTGAGTTCAATCCCCAGTACTGGAAAAAACTCATTTAAAAAAAAAAAGAAGACAGAGGTGGTTAGATGTGGTGTAGCACATCTGTAATCCCAGTAGTTGGGAGGCTGAAACAGGAGGATCACAGGTTCAAGGTCAGCCTCAGCAATTTAGCAAGGCCCTCGGCACTCTAGTGAGACACTGTTTCAAACTAAAAAATAAAATAGGGCTGGGGGTGTAGCTCAAAGATAGAATGCCCCTGGGTTCAATCCCCAGTACCCCCAAAAAAGACAGGGATGGAGACAGATGACTCCAACAACCCCTGGGCCCCTGGGGACCGTGTTTTACCCATAGTCAACACCCTCTACACTCCTACCTTGGCAGTGATTATTTTGATCTCCATTATTTTCATGGAGGGTATGGATTTGTTCCCTGGGGTACTGGAGGGTCTAGTTGTAAATGATTGAGAAGAAAAAATCAAGGATTTAGAGAATTAGGAGGTAGCAGGAGCTGGGGAATTGAGGTGAAGACAGGAGGCTTGAACTCATTCCAGAACAAAGTCAAAGGACCCTTTAGGGAATAACAAAGTCAGAAACCAAATATCCTGGCTCCCAACTTCCTGCCAACACAGTCCCCAAACCCAGGGGCTGGGGGTCTCCTTCCTCTTGTCCTTTTCTATAATGATGTCTCCAGTCCAAGGTACTTGGCCAAGAATTCCTGACTTTACTCCCATGAGGATAGTCCTGGAGAGCCCTAAGTGTATATATAGGGGAGGAAGGGACAAGCCCCAAAACAGCCTGCCAAGATCTCCAAGCACCATTTGGGCAGAACCCCAGCTCCCACATTCAGGGACAGAAGGAGATGACAGGAGCAAGAGGAAGCACATCCTCCGTGTCCGGCCTCTCACCCCCTGATCTGCGTCCCAAGGAGGGTGAGGATTTGGCGTGAAGGGCAGAGCGGCAGGGGGATCTCTGGCCCCCGCCTCCCCCACCCCCCAACCCCAACTCGGGCTGCAGTCTCTCCTCGTTGTAGCAGAGCGAGAGCAAAGGGACGGGCAGTAAAGATGAGTGATGGCGCGGAGACAAGCAGAAATACACCATCATGAAAATGCTAATGACTCCTTGCTCTCTTTCTTTATGGTTGGAGTAATACAGACTTCAATCATAAAAACAATCTCCCAACATTTTAATGGGCTCCATCATGCCCGCACTTGTCGGTATATTTGAAGAATAAATCACCCTCCCCGCTCGGAATGAATTCGCTGTCAAACTCGGCTCCCTCGGAGAAAATGGATGGGGAGAGAGGATGGAGGTTTTTTTTTTTGGGGGGGGGGGATCCTCTCCCCCGCTAACTCCCTCCTAAACCGGATTGTTGGGAGAGATGCCCGGATTCAGAGTGGGAAGAAGGGGTGGTTGGAAATTGGGGGAGCTGAGCCCCAAGGGAGGGTTTTGGGAAACAGGGGCAGGAAGTGAGGGGCTCCACGCGGAGAGAAACTACCCTTCGGGAAGACGTGGAAGAGTGAAGGGGCAGGAATAGTGGCGGCATTGAAGGGAAGGGGCAAAATTCTGACATCGAACCTAGAGAATGCAAAGAAGATTTTTTTAAAGTATGTAAATCCACATTATTTCTGCGTTATTTCGTCAGATTTTTTTTTTTTTTTCAGATTGGACCTCAGACAGGAGCCCAGAGGAAAGGGGGGAAAGTTTGAGAGAGCTCTTAGAGGGGAGAGAACAGGGCAAGAAGCAAGCCCAGGCCAGGAGTTCGGGTTCTAGGCTGCCAGGTTTCCTCGCAGTAAGCCACAGGTCTGCGCTGCTGAGAAGGGCCTTAGAGTCCTGTGTAATTCTCATTTCCATACAGGTGGCTGTCAGCCAATGAAAGCTTGGGATGTGCATACTGCGAACAGCCAATCCCAGTTAAGTATGAGCTGGACTGGCAGGTTTAATTGCATCTTGATTGGTTGCGATGTTGCTAGGCAGAAATCGTCCTGGAGACTGATGCAGGCAACACAGAAGCGCCAGGTGAATATGAAAATATCTGGAAACCTAGACTCACGGTGCGACATTTTTCTTCCCGAGCTCCTTCATTCTTAAAGGATTGATGGGGCCAGGGGAATGACTCTCCCTTTCCACCTTCCCTCAAGTGGGAAAGAGCCAAATAGTTATATCTTTTTCCAAAAAAGCCTTCGGAGAAATCTACTTCAAGGAGTTTCTATTCCTAAAAAAAAAAGAAAAACCCAGTGGAAGTATTCAACCTCACCTTGAGTCTTCCTGGAGTCTATCTTCAAGCCTCTCGCTGTAACTGAGGGCCAATTTTCTCTAATATGCTCAGAAAATGGAGAAATCGTGCCCCAGTGTCTCCCTTCATGCCTCATGACTCAAAGAGCAAGAATTCTGCCTTCCTAGCCACTCTGCCAAGATCCCAGGGTGCCCCGCAGACCCTGCGAGGGGTCAGAATCCCCCAC
Source organism: Graphiurus murinus (assembly GCA_004027655.1). NCBI lineage: Eukaryota > Metazoa > Chordata > Mammalia > Rodentia > Gliridae > Graphiurus > Graphiurus murinus. The sequence continues at coordinate 81,885 of PVLC010004039.1, forward strand.
CCAAACGCCTGTGAAGTGGCATTCCCAACCCTGCAGCTTCAGCCTTCTTTTACATCTAATTTGCATAAAGCTCATCCTCCCCCGCCCACCCCGGCCGAAAGCACCCGTCTTGCCCCGGCCCCCGCGCCTCTCCCCGCCACCCGGCATCTACGGCCCCCCTTCCTCTGCCTGGCTTGCCCCCCACGCCAGTCCTCTCTCGCCTCCCGCTCGCCCGGGTCCTGGCGCACCCCGCCTGCAGCACCCCCTGCTGGCGACAGGGCTGGGAGCGGCCCCCCGGAGGCCGGAGGGGTCCGCGAGCCGAGAGGCGGGGGCCGCGCGGGTGGCTGCGAACCCGCAGGTCTGAACGAGACCGTCCGCCGACAATATGCCACCATTTAAATCTGAACGCGCGCCAGCCGCCGATTGTAATGTTAATTCGGCGATGATTTAGGGGGGCGGGACGGAGGGGGGGCTAGCCGCCTCTCTGTCAAAGTGCTGTCCAGGGGCTTAATATTTGTAATTGAAGCTGATGAGGACTCCGTCTCTGTTTCTACTGATAAAAAAAGGCAGGGAGGGAAAAAGAGCAACTAAATTATAGGGCCGGGAGAAAAACATGATTAATCAAAGGTTTGAACTGTCGCCGTGTCCGAGGCCCAGTAAATCTCGCCCGGCCGGGCCCTGCGGAGACCGGAGGATAAATCTGAGCAGCACGGTGTTTGCCGCCCCTTTCGGTTTGCCTCTCCGTTCGCACGTCAATTAATTCGATAATTGGATTTGAAGAGAGCAGGGAGGGAGTGGGTGTGGAGGAAGGGTCTGGGGATAGACGGAGAGGAGGCGAGAGCCGGCGGGGTCAGCAGGTGGAGGGACCCGAGAGCCGAGCCCGCACAGGAACGCTTCTTCCAGCTCGCCGCCACTCCGGGTTTTCTCTTTGCTTTGCTTTGCTTTTCCTTTCTTTTTTCTTTCTTCCTTGTTTTCTTTTTCCAGTACTGGGATTGAATCCAGGGGCACTCTACCACTGATCTACATCCCCAGCCCTTTTTAATTTTTACTTTGAGATAGAGTATCACTAAATTGCCTAGGCTAGCTCGAATTTCCAATCCTCCTGCCTCGGCCATAGAAGTAGCTGGGATTACACCACGACCGACTCAGGCTGGGGTTTTTAGGGGTTTTGAGGAGCACCCAGAACAGGCGCTGGCCTGTGCCTTACCCACAGCAGGGGTTCCCAGCCCACCTCTTCACACACTCTCCAAGAAGTGCTCCCAAACTGCCTCCCAAAAATTTGACCTTGTGCCTGAAGACTTCTGCAATCCTGCTGTCCTCCTGAAGCTGCAGGATGTCCCCATGTGAATTCACTTGCAAGTGTTTGTACGTTGGCTTGTAAATGATGTTTCATTGTTCTTTATCCCCTGTGAGCCCCTGATTCACCTGTCTGAACTTTTTTCCCCCAGAACATTGAGGGCTCCCAGAAAGGCAGGGACCAAGACCTCTCTTCGAATCCTTACTCTGAGATCAGAACATGACTTTTTTCTTCATCCTCCAACTTCCCCTCCCACTAACACATTTAGAATTCTAACCTTCAATCAAAGCTACCTCTGCTTAAGGAAAATACCTTTACAAACACATTACATACACAGGCATGCTCTCTGACCCAAAACTGCTGGACACCAGACGCTTAGCTGCAGCCTGACATAGAAGTAGATGCTTTAGAAAGTCAGCCCTTCAGCAAACCTCAGGTGGACCCATAGGCTAGAAGAGTGACCTTGTTTAAATATTTGGAGGCATACTAAAGCCAAGTGAGAGATGAAGTCCCTTGCCTGTGTGTGTGTGTGGGGGGGGTGTAAGATTTCCCCCTCTGGTCTCCATAGAATTTTGTGTAGAGATGGGGAAGACTGGGTGAGAGGAGCTTATAAGAAAACCAGGCAGCGCCAGGCATGGTGGCTCACGCCTGTAATCCAGTACTTGAGAGGCTGAGACAGGAGGATTGCAGGTTCAAGGACAGCCTCAGCAAGCAGTGAGACTCCCTTAAACTTAGTGAGACCCTGTTTTCAAATAAATAAAATCAGACTGGGGAGCTGGCCGTGGTGGCGCACGCTTGTAATCCCAGCATTTGGGAGGCTGAAACCAGAGGATCGTGGCCAGCCTCAGCTACCTAGTGAGGCACTCCGCAACTTAGTGAGACTCGGTTTCAAAATAAAGAATAAAAAAATAGGGCTGGGGGTGTAGCTCGGAGGTAGAATGCCTCTGAGTTCAATCCCCAGTACCGCAAAAAAAAAAAAAAAAAAAAAAACTGGCAAAGCTGGGCATAGTGGCCCATGCCTATAATCCAGTACTTGGGAGGCTGAAACAGGAGGATCTCAGGACAGCTTCAGCAAGTAGTGAGATTCTCATCAACCTAGCAAGACCCTGTTTCCAAGTAAGAAATAAAATTGTTCTGGGTGTATAGCCTGGAGGTAGAAAGCCCCTGAGTTCCACCCCCAGTACCACAAAAAAAAAAAGTAAAGAGTGTGAAAAAATAAAATGAAATTGGAACCTGAGAAAGGAGGTGAGGGCCTGGTAGTAAAGAAGTTCTCTGGAAGACACCAAGAGGCACTGCAGGGGAGGTCACAGCCAGAGGCTGCCCTGGTCAGAACAGAACACATAGCTATCCTTGAAATGCAGACAAGGAAGACCAAGGAGGAAAGCTGAGTGAAATAACTACATGAGCAGTACAACTTGGTTTTTATTTAAACATACTATTCCCACTCATTCAGATAATCATACTTTACATGTGTAGGAGGCAAAGTCTATCTACAGAGGGACAAACTGGAAGATGCAGGCAGCTTTGGCTTCTAGGTGAAGGCTCCACAGAGAAGTCACCTTTTGTTTGCGCTTTCTTGTTACCTAGTTTCAGTTTCTTGAACCCAGGGGTGCTCTGCCACTGACCTATATCCCCAGCACTTGTGTGTGTGTGTGTGTGGCACTGGGGATTGAACCCAGAGGCATACTACCTTTGAGCTACATCCCCAGCTCTATTTTATTTTTATTTTGAAACAGGGTCTCACTTAGGTTGATGAGAGTCTTACTACTTGCTGACACTGTCCTCGAACCTGTGATCCTCCTGTCTCAGCCTCCCAAGTACTGGTATTACAAGCATACATCACCACGCCCAGCTGGCTCCCCAGTTCTTTTTATTCTGAGACAGAGTATCACAAAATTGCTCAGGCTGTCCTTGAACTTGCAATCATCTTGCTTCAACCTTTCAAGTCACTGGGATTACAGTTCTGCACCACCAACCCTGGCTAGTCTCAATTTCTTGAAGTGGAGAGAGCTCCATACTTAGAAAGGAAATGGACCCATCACCTGTCTCAGTCATAGCCTGGTTTGGTTATGTGCTCTCCAAGTGGACCCTTAATCACAAGGATTCTGTATGCCAGGAAATGTTATCATTTAAACCTAGGAATTGAGGAGTGGGGTCACAGGAAGAAATCAGGATCAGGGACATTTCTTTTTTACACTCCCCATCAGCCGAGCCTTTCATGAAGCCATCATTCTTCATATGTGACCTCTCAAAAAAAGGACATCCATTGTATGAAAGACCATATCACAAGCTTTCCCTCATATCACAACAGATTAAAAGATGAGATTTAGGGGATCATCACCATATTTAGGCAGCTAAGGCTGGTGGAAGAATTAACTTAGCTGAACGTGGTGGCGTATGCCTGGTCAGCCTCAGCTTAGTGAGGCTCTCAGCAACTTAGCAAGACCCTATTTCCAAATTAAAAAAAAAAAAAATAGGATTAGGTTGTAGCCTGAAGGTAGAAGGCCCCTAGGTTCCACTCCCCAGTTCCACAAAAAAAGGAGGAGGAGGGGGAGGAAGAGGAGGAAGGGGGGGGGAAGAGGAGGAGGAGGGGGATAAAGAGGAAGAGGAGAAAGAGGAGGACGAGGAGGAGGAGGAGGATTAGCTTTAAAAACCAGGCGTGGTGGCGCACGCTTGTAATCCCAGCATTCGGGAGGCTGAGACCGGAGGATCTCCGCAGCTTAGTGAGACTCGGTTTCAAAATAAAGAATAAAAAATAGGGCTGGGGGTGTAGCTCGGAGGTAGAATGCCTCTGAGTTCAATCCCCAGTACCACAAAAAAAAAAAAAAAGAATTAGTTTTAAGTACCGCACTGCTCTATGTAATCAGAGGGGCTGAAAACCAAAGTTGAAATGACCTCTACAGGCCACACAGTGAGTGAATGGCAGGGCCAGCTCAAGAACTTAGTTCTAGGGCTGGGAACAGAGATAGAGGGCTTGCCTAAGCATGCTCAAGGCCCTGGATTTACTTCCCAGCAGCGCGCGCACGTGTGCACACACACACACTGTTTAAAAAACTTAGTTTTCAGCCAGGTGTGGTGGTGCACACTTGTAATCCCAGTACTTGGAAGGCTGACACAGGAGGATCCGGGTTCATGGCCAGCCTCAGCTACCTAGTGAGGCCCTCCGCAACTTAGTGAGACCCTGTTTCAAAATAAAGAATAAAAAATAGGGCTGGTGGTGTAGCTCGGAGGTAGAATGCCCCTGAGTTCAATCCCCAGTACTGCAAAAAAAAAAAAAAAAGATTGCCAGATTTAGGTTTGTATAGCTAAATCAGTATATCAGTGACTTGTTCTCAGTTGTTTTATTCACTAATTCATTCACTGAATACCTATTTGCAAAGCAGCCTGGTTCATAAATCCATCAAACCTATATTGAAGTCCCATTATGTGCTCAACACTTTAATAGGCAGTTATCAAACCATGAGTCCATTACATTATTAGCTATTTCAATGACACACACACACACATATATATATATGTGTGTGTGTGTGGTAATAGGGATTGAACCCAGGAGCATTCTACCTCCAAGCTACACCCCCAGCCCTATTTTATTCTTTATTTTGAAACAGGGTCTCACTAAGTTGTGGAGGGCCTCACTAAGTAGCTGAGGCTGGCCAGGAACCTGTGATCCTCCTGTCTCAGCCTCTCAAGTACTGGGATTACAAGCATGCACCACCACACCCGGCTTATATATAATTTTTGTATCCCCAACACCTAGTACAGTTTAGGCATATGGGAATTTCATAAATGTATACTGAATGAATGTACAAAACACCACGAGAAATTGAACAGAATTAGAAAAATAATTTCTGCCCTTCCTAAGCTTAAATTCCCACTGGAGAAACAGGATTTGTACATATGAAAGAATAACTGAACAACACAAAGCTGATGGAGTGGCACACACCTATAATCCCAGCTACTCGGAGACTGAGGCGAAGGATCTCATTTGAGGTCCGCCTGGGCAACTTAGAGAGAAAGAAAGAAAGAGAGAGAGGAAGGGAGGAAGGAACGGAGGGAGGAGAGAGCTCAGAGATAGAAAGCTTTGGGTTAAATTCCCAGTGCCACAAAATGGTATGTGAGGTGGGGTGGGAGGGGGAGGGTGCAGCTCAGTGGTAGAGCATGTGCAAGCCTTTGGTTTTGATCCCCAGTACTAAAAAATAAAAATATATATATAGAGAAAACAACACAAGATAGTGAAGTATTAAGATCATATTAAACCGGTGTGCTAGTGCACACTTGTAATCCCAGTACTTTGGGAGACTGAGACAGAAAGATTGAAGGTTCCAGGACCACCTCAGCAAGTAGTGAGACTGTCATCATCCTAATGCAACCCTGTTTCAATATAAAAATAAAAAATAGGGCTAGGGGTGTAGCTTGAAGGTAGAATGTCCCTGGACTCAATCCCTCATAACACACACACACACACACACACACCATATTAAATAAATTCTAGGTGATACAGACTAGGCCGTTTCAAAATAAAGAATAGAAAATAGGACTGGGGGTGTAGCTCGAAAGTAGAATACCCCTGGGTTCAATCCTCAGTACAGCAATAAATAAATAAATAAACTATAAAGAGTAGAATTTGGAACAGCTGAGGAGAAGGAGGAAGAAGGGCATGCTGGCTGCAGGAGTAGCAAGAGTGACAGCATGTGGTAAGAATCTGTCTGTGTTCAGAAAACAGTAACTAAACCAACTTAATAAGAGGGAGAGTCACTGCATTTAGAAGACGGGATCCATATGTGTTTGCAACCATTCTTGCAATTCTTGTCACCAAGAAATAATGTTTGGATTTTTTATTAATTTAGACTATTCACACCTTTGTTTCCTCTGTCTTAACCTGAAAACCAAGAATAAAAATAGCAACCAGCTGCTACCCTTAGCAAAGCAGATTGTAAAAGCAATGACTCTATTCCCATTTCTCATTTATCTGTATACATGATAACTTCCTCTTCCTCTTTCTCCCACATGGTTCTAGCTTGAACCAGGATTTATTTTTTCATTCTATTTTATTTATTTATTTATTTATTTATTTATTTATTTGTTTGTTTATTTATTTATTGTAGTACTGGGGATTGAACTCAGGGGCATCAACCTCCAAGTTACACCCCCAGTCCTATTTTTTATTCTTTATTTTGAAACAGGGTCTCACTAAGTTGCAGAGTGCAGCTGAGGCTGGCTGCAAACCCGGATCCTCCTGTCTCAGCCTCCCAAATGCTGGGATTACAAGCGTGTGCCACCACGCCTGACTCTATTTTATTTTAGTTTAGTTCTAGGGATGGAACCCAGGGCCTCATTCATATATGCTAGGCCAGATCTATGCCACTGAATTTACACCCCCAGCCCTTTTTTTCAAATTTTATGATTATTAATTAATTTATTTATTTATTTATTTATTTATTTATTTATTTATTTATGTATGTATATTACTGGGGATTGAACTCAGGGACATTCTATCTCCTAGCTATAACTCTAGCCGTGTGTGTGTGTGTGTGTGTGTGTGTGTGTGTAGGGGAGGTTACTGGGGATTGAACCCAGGGGCATCCTATACCCCCAGCCCTATTTTTTATTCTTAATTTTGACACAGGGTCTCACTAACTTGCTGAGGGCCTAAATTGCTGAGTCTGACCTTGAACCTGCAATCTGCCTGTCTCAACCTCCTAAGTACTTGCACTATACCACTACTCCCAGTTTCCCCAGCCCTTTTTTATTGTTTTTTTTGTTTGTGTTTTCTTTTGTGGTACTGGGGATTGAGCCCTGGGGCATTCTACCTCCCAGCTACACCCCCAGCCCTATTTTATTTTTATTTTGAAACAGGGTGTCGCTAGGCTGATAAGAGTCTTACTACTTGCTGAGGCTGTCCTCAGCCTCCCAAGTACTGGGATTACAAGTGTGTGCTACCAAGTCCAGCTGTTTCCTTACTTTTAAAAAGAGGATAATAAGCCGGGTGTGGTGGCACATGCTTGTAATCCCAGCATTTGGGAGGCTGAGACTGGAGGATACGGGTTCACCGCCAGCCTCAGCTGCTTAGTGAGGCACTCCGCAACTTAATGAGACCCTGTTTCAAAATAAAGAATAAAAAAATAGGACTGGGCCAGGCATGCTGGCGCACTCTTGTAATCCCAGCATTCGGGAGGCTGAGACCAGAGGATCCGGGTTCGCAGCCAGCCTCAGCTACTTAGTGAGGCACTCCGCAACTTAGTGAGACTCGGTTTCAAAATAAAGAATAAAAAATAGGGCTGGGGGTGGAGCTCGGAGATAGAATGCCTCTGAATTCAATCCCCAGTACCGCAAAAAAAAAAAAAAAAAAAAAAAAAAAAAAAA
>PVLC010004040.1:0-89516 GCA_004027655.1 Graphiurus murinus
GTGGCGCACGCTTGTAATCCCAGCATTCGGGAGGCTGAGACCGGAGGATCCGGGTTCGCGGCCAGCCTCAGCTACCTAGTGAGGTACTCCGCAACTTAGTGAGACTCGGTTTCAAAATAAAGAATAAAAAATAGGGCTGGGGGTGTAGCTCGGAGGTAGAATGCCCCTGAGTTCCATCCCCAGTACCACAAAAAAAAAAGAAAAGAAAATCCTGTGTGCAATTCCAATGCTGTCTATGAACCAGATAAAAAGAGGTGCTTTTAGCCGGGCGTGGTGGTGCACGCTTGTAATCCCAGCATTTGGGAGACTGAGACCTGAGGATCCGGGTTCGCGGCCAGCCTCAGCTACCTAGTGAGGCACTCCACAACTTAGTGAGACTAACTTAGTTTCAAAATAAAGAATAAAAAATAGTGCTGGGGGTGTAGCTCAGAGGTAGAATGGCCCTGAGTTCAATCCTCAGTACCCCCCCCCCAAAAAAAAGGTGCTTTTCTAGTTGAAGGTGGAGCTCCAGAGCCCCACCCAAGCTCTTTCTTCTCATTGAAGCTGCCAGAACTCCTAGAACGCAGTGAGGTAGAATCAGATAACACAGGCCTGTTCTGTGGAGTCTCCTCCAGTCCTAAAATCCCATAACCACCTTCATTTATAGAAATAAACAAACAGGTTTGAGGATAGCCTCAGCAACTTAGTGAGACTCTCACTCAGCAACCTAGTGAGACTCCGTTTCAAAATAAAAAATAAGAAGGGCTAGAGGTATAATTCAGAGGTAGAATGCCTCTGTGTTCAATCCTCAATAACACAGACACAAAAATTAGCCCCTCTTGAGCCAGCTAGGCATGGTGGTGCACACCTGTAATCCTAGTACTTGGGAGGCTGAGATAGGAGGATCACAGGTTTAAGGCCTGCCTCAGCAATTTAGTGAGGCCCTCAGCAACTTAGCTAGACTCTGTTTCAAAATAAAAAATAAAAATAAGGCTGGAGATGTAGTTCAGAGGTAGAATGCCCCCAAGTTTAATCCCCAGTACCACATACGCACACAAAATAGCCCATCTTGAATGATCCAGAATTTCTTCTCTTGGAGATATGTATATATTATCTCCAACAGAAATGCAAAGCTAGGTTCTACAAAAGTCATCAACAAGAATGTTCACAGAAGTACTTTTAGCCATAACTCCAAACCAGAAAACATTGCAATGCCCAAGGACTGTAGACTGGATAAATACATTGTGGTCTAGCCACACAGTGAAACACCGTGGAGCAGCATGGGAGAATTAACCACTACTACACACAACACAGCATGGCCGAATCTCACAAACAAAGTGGAAGGAAATGCTCCAGATACGAAAGGGCACACACTATATGATCCTATTTACATAAAGTTTGAAAACAAGAAATTAATCCATGGGGTTAGAAGTCAAAAGAATGGTCTTCCTGGGGATGAGATGTGGATAAAGAGAGGAAGAGCTTCTGGATTTCTGGCAATATTCTGTTTCTTGTTTTGTCTTGGGCTTACTGAAATTCACCAAACTGTTCTGTAAATTTTAGTACATTTTTCTTTTTTGTGTGTGTATGTGGTACTGGGGATTGAACCCAGGGGCATTCTACCTCTGTTCTACACCCCCAGCCCTATTTTATTCTTTTATTTTGAAACAGGGTCTCACTAAGTTGCAGAGGGACTCACTAAGTTGCTGAGGTTGGCTTCAAACCTGTGATCCTCTGATCTCAGCCTCCCAAGTCTCCTTTCTCCATCATGGCACATCAATGAGTCCAATTTTAAATGTTCATTATATAAGCAGAAATAGCCCATTCCCAAATCCCCAGGGCAGCAGTGAGGTATGGTAAGAGATCAAAACCAAGTTGATGATTTATACTAATATGTCCCAATCTAATAATTTGTTTCTATAAAGAGCCTCTAAGTATATTTTGCGTGCTTTTAATTGACTAAATATTTTTGGTAGTGAGGATTGAACCCATTCTACCTCTGAGCTAGCCCCACAGCCTTTTCTATATATTTTTTTAATTTTGAAACAGAGATCTCACTTAGTTGCTGATAGTCTTGCTACATTGCCTAGAGGCTGGCCTTGAACTTGCAGCCTTCCTGTCTCAGCCTCCCAAGTACTAGAATTATAGGCATATGGCACCACACCCAGCTTGAGTGTATTTTTTTAAGTAGCCAATTAATCAAGTCAAAACTCTGGTTCCTAATCAATTCCACAATGTCTTTTTTTCATTTTTTTCCCAGTTTCACCTATATATCATAGATATGATCATCGAATTCTTCCAGAAATATTTCTGGTTAAGAAAAAATCAATCACAGTGTGGTATTGTTATTTTCATTTCTCTGTTAAAACCTAGGTTACCCCATTATTGGGTTAAGGTCTGATTAAATAATTAGTGGCATGGTAATTAGTTTCATTTTTAAAACTAGGGGAATAACTTTAAGTGAGAAATTTCAGGTTCTAAAACATGTTTAATTTTAATCGATGACATTATAATTTGGAAGAATGGTAAACTAAACTGCTATAAAAATCCAATTTAAGTCAGGTGCAGTGGCACACACCAATAATCCCAGTACTTGAGAGGGTGAGATAGGAGAATGGAAGGTTCAAGGCCAGCTTCAACAACTTAGTAAGACCTTCAGCAACTTAGTGAGACCCTATTTCAAAATTTAAAAAATAAAAAGAACTGGGAGTGTAGCTTGAAGGTAGAACAAGCCCCAGTACCACCAACCCCAAAAACAACTTAAATTATTTATGAAAGTTGATGACACCCATCTATGGCTCTCTACCCCATAGTGAAAAGTCTTAAGGTAGGAGGAGCTCAGGAACACTGAAGCCACAATAAGTTCATTTGTTTAGTCTGAAATGAAACCAACAGATGAGATGCTGCTTGTCACTGAAAGGAAGGGGTAACAGGTTTGGGAAGTACCTCCTGTAGTAAGTAAAAGTACATTTCTGTGTCTTCCTCTGAAACTTCAAAGAAAGAAAAGGTAACTTCAATCCTAATTAATGAGGGACACTGTGGTAATGTTGAGGACAAGATAAATCAGGAAAACAAATGGTGGAGCAGAAAGAGCGCTGGAGTTGGAGATCCAGCACAGCTCGCCTCATCTCACTTTGCCTGAGGACCAGAAATCTGAAGGCCTCCCAGGGCCTCTAAGCTCTGACACTCTGCGACCTGCTGCTGAGAACGCAAGTTGACTCAGCGGGGTCCCTCACTCCTCCTGGAGCCATTGGCCAGAGCAGCCTAGCTGCCAGTTCACACAGCCACCTGCAGCCAAAGCTTGACTGCTTTCAATAGAAGCCCAGGAAAGGAACCTGTGAGAACATCCAGTTTCCAGATCAAACACATCAAACGAGCTTCCATCACCTCTCAAATTCTAGTCAATAGCAGAGAAGCTGGGTGTGTGCACTGCCCAGGGCAGGAAGGGCTGCGCTTCTGGACTGCATCAAAGCCTCCTCTGGCCAGGCACAGTGGGGCACACCTGTGATCTCAGCTACTAGGGAGGCTGAGGCAGGAGGATGGCAGGTTCAAAGCCAGTTTGGGCAACTTAACCTGTCTCATAAAATAATGAAAAGGGCTGGGGGTATGGCTCAGTGGCTGAGCCCTTGCCTGGCATGCGTGAGCCCCTGGGTTCAATCCCCAGCATGGAAAAAAATCCTCTAAGGTCATAATAAAAAAGGAGATGCTAAGCTTCTACGACAGGAGGTTTGAGACGAGCCTCAGCAACTTAGTGCGATTCTGTTTCAAAATTAAAAACAAAATGGGGCTGGGGTGTAGCTCAGAGGTAGAACACCCCTGAGTTCAATCCCATTTCCACGGGAGGAGGAGGAGGAGGAGGAGGAGGAGGAGGAGCTGCTAGAGGTCTGACACTAGGTAACATATCTTGTGGCAACAGCAACTGAATTCTTCATCCTTCAACTAGAAACTTTCTGGTCCTCCCTTCCACTTTACTGTTGATGAGATTACAATCAGATTATCTTCAAACTCTTTTTCTTTCCATTAAGAAGTGGTGCTTAACTCCCCAATTCGGTCCAACTCCTTCCACTCAAACCCTGGCTAATAAATAGACCTAGACTTTCCATTAATCGATCAGTTACTATTTCAACCCTATTATCCAAAGCTTAGTAACATACCAATTCTATCTGGGAAGTTGCCTTGTATTATCTAATTCTAACCCTACACACCGGTATCCTTTCTAACATCCTTATACAGAGACATTCCTTAAAACACCTGAGAACAACCAATTGGATTTTTCCAGACTTTCCCCATCTGTTTTCCAACCACTTCCAGATGGCATCTCTATCTCCCTCTCTCTGGCCTCTCCCTCCTGCCTGCCCCATCACAGCTCTCTCTCAGTCATCGAGGTAAATATGATGTCCGCCAGGGCAGGAGGGCAAAACTTTATTTAGTTTCAGACTGAAGGTATGATTACTCCCACAATAACCATGTCTGTGCTCTGTTTGCATTTGTAGGAAGGTACATGCATGCGGATACACATTGCTTTGCATGGCACGCTTTGCACACCTAAGTGTCACAGCAAATCACCATATGCTAGACATTCAAATTCCATTCGATAAAGGAAGGCAGGCCTTAGAGACAAGAAGAGACCAGCCGAACATTGCTTGTGTGGGAACCAGGAGGGTGTCACTAGGTAAGCACACAGCAAGGCTTAAACTCTCTCAGGAAATGTGTGCAAAATAGCTTTGGTATGTTGGGTGTTACACATAATAAACTAGGGCCACACAGAGACGGATTTGATGCCTTAAAAGTTACACAAGGCAAACAGCACAGAACTGGGACAAAAAAAAAAGTAGAAAATGAAAACAAAAACGGCATGTTCTCAGAGAAAGAAAACACTCTCCTAGACCCTGGCTTCCATTGTGTAAGGGGTAATTTCTTTTTCCTGGAAGAAGAGATTCTTCTGAGATGCATGCAACCTCTTGCCCCTTCATCTACTACTCCAGCAATCGGAGAAATTAGCCAAAGGGAATTTCAGTTTTTTCCTCCCCTCCACAAATATCACTGTGAGTATTAACAAAGACTAACCTCACCCCCATCTCAGCCCTGCACCAACGAGGGCACAGAGAGCCCTTTCCTTTTATGCTGTCTGCTGCTGTCTTGACCACATATGACACACAGAAAAGAAATTTCAATCAAGGCCTCCAAAGGGCTTCTTTTAATTCCTTCCATATTTTTTTGCTGCAGGGCATTTACTGAGACTTTTATGAGCCAAGAAGCCAATTGCATCATTGATTCACCCAAGCAACTGATTACATCATTGATTCACCCCCCCCCCCAGTATCATCATGCTCTCCCCCAAACCATCCCAAAGCCCCTGAGTTCTGGTCAAACCTAGCACCCCAGACATCTACAATCCATAACTAGAATCACTCAAAGGGCCTTACATTGAAACATGGATCTCCTTTCTGCCTCAACACCTTGCCCTGTGCAAAAGGAAATGCATTTGTGCATCATTGACTTGCTGGCCATAGTAAATACTCCCGTGATCTGGCTCTGAGCTCTCATCTTCTGTTCTCCACCCCCTCCCCTCCTACAGGAACTTAAGACATTTTGCAGACATAACATTTTGCTACATATCCACAGAGACAACCTCAGAGACTCTGCCCACCTTGGCTTGGCAGGCTGGAGTTCCATGCTACTGGGTCTCCCACTCTGTGCCCACTCTCCTGCCCTACTATTTCCACGGATTCGCTGCTGCCACAACCTTGCTTACTCAGGTCTGAAAGAAGACTGTGCTGTGTATGGGAACTAGAGACACCCTGCTCTGGTATTTTTTTGAATTTTTTTTTTTATAATTTAAAGCGGGGGGGGGGGTCAGTGGTAAGACAAAGGGGGACAAGAATTTTAGCTGAGCACAACAATGGCACACTTTCCAGCAAAGCATGGCTTCCTTATACCTGGCTATTGGCCTCAACCCTAGAAATTCAGAGGAATCACATTTCTTTTTTTTTTTTTTTTTTGCGGTACTGGGGATTGAACTCAGGGGCATTCTACCTCCGAGCTATACCCCCAGCCCTATTTTTTATTCTTTATTTTGAAACCGAGTCTCACTAAGTTGCAGAGTGCCTCACTACGTAGCTGAGGCTGGCCTTGAACCTGGATCCTCCGGTCTCAGCCTCCCGAATGCTGAGATTACAAGCATGCGCCACCACGCCCAGCTGGAATCACATTTCTTATCATCTTCATTTTCCTTCCAGTACCTGAACTCAAGAGTGCTTCAGAAAGGAGTCATTTGCTAGCATTTAGTTATGGGAGGAAGGATATGGAGGTGGGACACTCATTTCAGGGGCCTGATTCATTCCAGGACAGGTTCCCTAGTTGTAAAGGCCAGTCACAAAACCTCCCAGTGGGGAACCAAGTCACTCTCTTGAGTCAAAAAGCAGCTTGAGCTGTGCTCCTGTATGAGTCTTAAATGGTCACTAGGTGGTCACCTTGACCTCTGCGAGCCCTCACTTTTATTTGGAATTACATTAACCCTGCAGGAAACCAAGGGGCAACAATCTGAAAAGTCAGGGGCCCTGGAATATCAGTTTCAATAACATCTCATTTATCTGGTCTTTCAGGAAAGGTACTCTGCCCCAGAGATATTAATAGCATCATCGTTGTCAGAATCCTTCTCTATGATATTTGTTCCCAATTACATTATTAAATTCCTTCCCCTGAACCACCAAGCATATGAACATAATTTAACCTTTTTTCCTCTCTAAAAAACAATCACACCAAGGAGTAAGAGAGTGACTTCCTTGGGAACTCTGGAGCCTTTAATAGGATATCTGTCCCTACACCAACATCCCTAAACCCTTGTACTTTGCTTGTGGTTTTCAGCAAACTAGTTCATCTGGGTCTTCTTTCACTGGCCAGTGGTAGTGACTGCATAACACTGTTGTCAGACTTTTGACCAAAGCCTGTCTTATTTGTTCCACTAATCTAGACAAAGTAGAGAACCAAATGAAGGAGTAGGAGTATGGGAGCATTGTGAGGCCGCCATATTGCAAAATCCAGTGTGCCATTTGCATTGTAGCCCATGTCACTGGCGCCCCCTGGAGGAGGGGAAGTGTACAATCAGCTCCAATATATACAGCAGGACAAGCACTAGGAAGCTCCCCTGGCGAATTCTAGGGCTTGTGCTAACACCTCTAGTTGTTCTTCTCCTTTCCTCTTTATTATTATCATCAATGTTCTGGAGGCTTCCCAGACCTCCCTTCCCCATTTTTATAGGTTGAGACTGTGACAGAAGGTCTGGGTAAATGAAACTATGTTATGGATTGCATGAATGCTGACTCTGGGGACCTGGATTTGAACCTTAGCTTGCTCATAAACGTGCGACCTTAGATATATAACTTATTTCATGGAGCTTTGGTTCCCTTCTCTGTAAAATGGAGATAAAAGTAGTCTTTGATGGACCAGATTGCTATAAGAAAGAAATGTCACAATATATGTGAAGTGCTTAGAACAATGCCATGCACATCCTGAGTCTTCAATTAATGTTAGAACATATTAGTCATTATCCCTGTAGTTTGGTGACACATCAAGGTAATTTCACTAAGCTCATAATGGGCAGGATGGCATGGTTGTTAAGAGCCTATAGGCTCTGGAGCCAGACTTCCTGGACCCTGGGGTCCCCTTTTATTAGTTGCATGGGCAACTTGGGCTACTTCAGATGCTCAGGTGATTCCTCTGAAAAATGGGGAAAATAGTAACACTAGGTTCTCATTGCTGTTGTGGGAAAGATACACACACACACACACACATATATATAAAACTTAGAAAAGTACACATTGTGAGTATTTAATAGCTGTTGGCTGGCCTTATTACTATTATATACTTTGTCTTTGTGGCTGATTATTAAATGTTAATTAATTCATCCTCTCCCCATATTCACATCCTTGCACTATGACACTAAAAATCTTCCACCAAGAGGTGGAATGTGTTCCTCTGCCCCTTGAATCTGAGCTGGCCATGTGGCTTATTTGGGCCAATTAGTAAACATGATACGGGCCAAGACATGGAAAAGTGCTTGGGAACTGGGGCTTGTCCTCTGAGGCTACTCTTGAGAACTATGTCTACCTTGTGAGTGAGTCCAAGCTAGTCGATGGGAGGATAAGAGGCCACATGGAAGAGAATTAAAGCACCCAAGCCAGTAGCCGTATCCTAACAGCTTTCCAACAGTCAGATGTGTGGTCCAGTCATAAGCCAACCTACTTGTTGGCCATAGATACAGGTGTTCAACAGAAGTTAACTGAACCAGTCCTGGCAAGAAGAGCTGCCCATATGTCCCACAGAATTGTGAGTCAAATAAGTGGTCATTTTTTAAGCCATTGAGTTTTGGGGTGGTTTGTTACACAGCACAAACTAACTGAAACAGGTCTTCTAGAGTCTATGTAGTTCCATGTACCATTCTAACTCCTGAGTCTCTGGCTCCCAGGTCTATGTATCCAGAAATGGATATTTCCAGGCATTTAAAAGTAAACCACCCCCTCCAAGCCCTGTGCCTAGCTAATAAGTTTGCTAACAAGAGCACACCCCACTTAAGACATTTCTATTGAAAAGAGCTTAATAGGAGCCTGGTGTGATGGTGCATGCCTGTAATCCCAGTACTTGGGAGGCTGAGACAGAAGGATCACAGGTTCTAGGCCAGCTTCAGTAGCTTAGCAAGACCCTCAGCAACTCAGCAAGATCCCATTTCAAAAATAAAAAAGGGCTGGGGGTGTAGTTCAGACGTAAAATGCCCATGGGTTCAACTTTCAGTACCCCACTCCCCACTCCCACTCCTGCCAAAGAAAAACATCTTAAGAGGAAAAGCTTCTTGATATAATTATAGACACACACATGAGATCTAAACATTGGTGCAAACCAAGAAGAAAACTGTGTGGGTGAAAGGGACATTAAGACAGAGGGCAGACTCTAAATAATTGCAAGCTTCCACTAGTGTAATCTGGGGTTAACTAGGTCAAGGAGCTGGGGTGAGCTCAAAGTCATCTCCTCTGAAAAGTTTGCTTCAGCTCTTCCCACTGACGTCATTCTATTGTTGACTTTCAATAGCTGGAGTGTGCATTGAGGTTTCCAGTGATTAGGATCCTGTGTGGCCCCAGCGCATCACTTATCATATACATCTGTGTCTTGTCTACCAAGCAAAACAATGGATTCCTTGAAGGTAGGAACATGTCTCAGTCCCTGGCGGTACTTGCAAAGGTTTAGGTACAAATTAGGCATTCAGTAAAATACTATTAGCTGGGCATGGTGGGGCACACCTGTAATCTTAGTACTTGGGAGGTGGAGACAGGAGGATTGCAGGTTTGAGGACATCCTCAGCAACATAGCAAGACTCTCAGCAACCTAGTGAGACCCTGTTTCAAAACAAAAATAAAAAGGGGCTGGGCACATAGCTCCAAGGTATGTTCAATCCCCAGAACACAAGAAAGGGAAGGAAGGAAGGAAGGGACAGAGGGAGGGAGGAAGGAAGGGAGGGAGGAAGGAAGGGAGAGAGGAAAGAAGGAAGGAAGGAAGGAAGGAAGGAAGGAAGGAAGGAAGGAAGGAAGGAAGGAAGGAAGGAAAAGAAAGAAAATACTATTAGATTGCACAAAACTGAGCCATACATTTGTAGATATTCACTGTAAGGAGCTCTCCAAGATAGACTGAATACCTATTTTGTACTTGTGGAGAGGCAGCATAGCAAGAAGGTCCAAAATCATATATTCTGAGGTCAGGCTCCCATAGGTTTGAATCCCCTCAAATCACTAAATGTGCCTCGGTTTTCTCATTTGTGATTAGTGATGACAGAAGCAACTACTTCCTGGAGGGTTTGTGAGGATGAACTGAGGTAATAAATGTAAATCAGTAATCTATGTAATGGAATATTATTTGACAATAGAAAGGAACAAACCTCAGAAATAGTATGCTCAGTGAAAGAAGATAGTCACAAAAGAGCCCATATTATATGATTCAATTTATATAAATTAGCCAGAAAGGGCAAATTCATAGGGACAGAAAGTAGATTAATGGTTGTCTGGGGCTGGAGAAGGGACAGATAATCAACTGTAAATGGGCACAAGAGGTGAGAGAAATAGTTTACAATCAATATGGTGATGGTAGCACAACTCTATAAAGTTACTAAAAAAAGTCATTGAATCATATACTTCAAACAGGTGAATTTTATGGTATATAAATTATAACTTAATAAAACTGCTTTTAAAAATGCAAAGGGCTTAAGAACAGTGCCTGGCCCCAAATAGGTGCTATGTAAATGTTTATTAAAATAGCTAAGCACTATACTTAGGGAAACCTGGACATAGCAATGTTCCCTAGAGGCTGAACTGCTCTCCTCTTTCTAACCCCTTTTTCACCTCATCTCCTTCCCACAGGGATTGAAACCTGGGATCCTCTTCCCATGAGTCCAGGATGCTGCTAAGCCAGCCATATGTGTCTCCTTGGCTGCTACTGTTTCTCCCACTGCCAAAACTCTATGCAGTCCATTAAATGCCTCTTGTTTATGTAGCTCATGATGCCAAGCTGAATTTTATTATGTTGAGCCAATTGCTCTTATGCAAGTTTTTTTTTTTTTGGAGGGAGGGGACACTGGGAGGAGGGAACGATCAGACCATTGAGGGAGGGAGATCCCTTGGAACCATGAATCCAAAAACAGCTGCCGATGACTTATAGAAACCCACACATCCCTGCCCTTGACAAATGGCATGTCACCGGGTAGCTTTAACCCTGATCAAAGTCTGGACAATGCCATCCTCTTGGGTAGAAAGAAGGAAGGAGAGGGAGATGAAGGGAAGTGTTAAAGAGAAAAGAAAGCAGGGCATGGTGGTACATGCTTGTAATCCCAGTACTTGGGA
Source organism: Graphiurus murinus (assembly GCA_004027655.1). Taxonomy (NCBI): domain Eukaryota; kingdom Metazoa; phylum Chordata; class Mammalia; order Rodentia; family Gliridae; genus Graphiurus; species Graphiurus murinus. The sequence continues at coordinate 10,863 of PVLC010004040.1, forward strand.
GGCTGAGATAGGAGGATCTCAGGTTCCCGTCCAGTCTCAGCAACTCAGTGAGGCCTTGAGCCACTTAGTGAGACCCTGTTTCCAAATAAAAAGTAAAATAGGGCTGTGAGTGTAGTTCAGAGGTAGAATGCACCTGGGTTCAATCCCCAGTACCATAATAAATAAATAAATAAGAGTTCTTTAAAAGAAAAAGGAAATCAGATGAGAAAGGGGAAAAAAGGTTTGAAATAGATTTACAGCAAGGCGCTGCCACATACACAGGAATAGGGAGGGTTTCATTTGTAATAAGTCCTTGGAACAGACAAGAGTCTCTGGCATACAATTCTTGTAAACTTGCGGCTTTAGCATCTTGCCCCAAACCATCTGCAAGGAGTTTTCAGACCTTCTGTGAACTCATCGCTACATCCTGTTTCATCTCTGGGCCTTCATTATTCACTGGCCCATTCATTCATTTCCCATTCGACCGCATGATCAGTGGCTCCCCATTTCCCACACTGAAGCTGATGGAGCCCATCTCCCCAGCCATTTAAATGTATCTGTCCAACTCTTTTGAGAGGGAAAGAAATATGACTCTACCCCCTCCTGATCTCCTCAGACTTGGCAAAATAGATACCTGGAGTCATGCCCAGACCTAGTAAGACCAACCCACTTCCCCTATTCAGTGTCAATAATTTATGTATGCAATCATTCAAAGATTATTTATTGAGCACACATACATGACAGGCCCTGGGCTCCCTACCCTGGCAGTGCTTTGCAAATTTGAGCATGTATGGGGATCACCTAGAGGAATACTAAAATGCAAATCCCTGGGCCCTACCCACACAGTTCAACAGGTCTGGGGTGGGGTCCAAAATCAGCATACTCACCGAGCTCCCCAATGATGCCAATGCTGCCAGTCCATGGGCCAAACTTGGAGCAGCACTGCTCTAGGGACCCCGGGAGCGAAGAAATGCTGCAGCTGGCTTCAAGTAGCTTCTAATCGATGACTAGATATAAGACACATGTGCACACACAAACTCAAACCAAACAAAACCGTAATACCATGTCAAGCATGGCAAGTCTTAGCCTTAGGAGAGACCCAGACGGCAAGTGAGGGAAATTGAGAGGAGAGGTTGGACTGAAGTGATATCTGTGTAGTTGTATATGTAGATTTATATCTGCATGCATAGATCTCCGTGTATGCGTTCTTCATGGGCAGGAATGACATCATACTCATTTTTCTACTTTCTAAAACCTAGCACAATGCTGGAATATTCACAGAATGAATGAGTGAATGAATGAATGAATATAAATGTAAGTACTTGTTCATTAAGTGGTATATAACAGCATTTCTCATCTTGGTTGTATATTTCTGTGCCTCATTAAAACTCCACGAAATTCTGGGCAAGATGGCACACATCTGTGATCCCAGTACCTGAGAAGCTGACACAGGAGGGTCACAAGTTCGAGGCCAGCCTCAGCAACTTAGTGAAGTCCTCAGTAACTTAGTGAGACCCTGTTTCAAAATAAAAATAAAATAAAATAGGGATGTGGGTGTGACTCGGAGGTAGAACATCCCTGGGTTCAATCCCTAGTACCAAACCAAACCAAACAAAAACAAAAAAACAAAACCCTCAGTGAGTCAATAAGCATTGGAAGATGCACAAAGACCGCCCCAGGCCTGGAATATGCTTCGTGCTAGATCCCACCATGAGCATGATACACGTGATTCCCGCCCTCACAAAGCTGAGAGCATGAGGTTTCTCTCTAGCTGATGCTCTCTGTACTTCAACCCGGAGCCCACTGGACTCTTGTCAGGTGGAAGGCCCCACACATTGCCTCTGAATTCTGGTTGGCTGGATTCAAGTAAATTACTTAACTTCTTTCTTTCTTTCTTTTTTTTCTTTTTTTTTTTTTTTTTTTTTTTTTTTTTTTTTTTTTTTTTTTTTTTTGCGGTACTGGGGATTGAACTCAGGGGCATTCTACCTCTGAGTTATACCCCCAGCCCTATTTTTTATTCTTTATTTTGAAACCGGGTCTCATTAAGTTGCAGAGTGCCTCACTAGGTAGCTGAGGCTGGCCTCGAACCCGGATCCTCCGGTCTCAGCCTCCCGAATGCTGGGATTATAAGCATGTGCCACCACGCCTGGCTACTTAACTTCTTTCTTCACCTCTCAAATGGGGCTAACAGCAGAACCCCTGTCAAGGACTGCAGTGAACACTCATTGAGCTCCTTTATGTACTATATTTAAAATAGGGCCTGGTTCTAAGAAAGGGATTGTAAGCAGAAACGTTCACTCTCCTTTCTACTGCCATTATTATCACCATCCTTCTCTCCATCATCGAAAACCAACCCCTAAGGATGAGATACACCAGCTTATAAAGTGTGAAGCTGAGGAGTGAGATCAGGAAAACAGTTGCTGGGTCTGGCCTCAAACCTGCCATCCTCCCATCTCAGCCTCCCAAGTCCTGAGATTACAAGCCTGCAGCACCAGCCCAGCAAACAGGCCTTCTGAGCCTCCAGAGGCCCAGCTGGGTCTTAGAGCTTTCTTCCTCCATCCTATTTGGTTTTCCCTTCCTCCCCTAATCTGCTCTCATAACAGCTCTCAAAACATCCAAGCCGTTTACAAACCAAGGCCACTGCTGTGATGGCTGGAATCCAGGCCCAAGCTGGCAGGATCAAGGAGAGACAGGCTCCTCTCATTCAGCTGCATACAGCCTACTTGTCACCCTTTTGGAAACCAGTGACTCAGATGTAACTCTCCTGCAAGGCAGCAGCTGGTGGGCTTTGGCGAAGCACACAAAGAGAGCACATTCTCTCGCCCAGCGACCCAGGGCACCAAGGAGAAGGTCTTAGTGCAGCCCTTATTCATGCTTCAGCCTAATTAAAATGGTATTACCAGTTTCAATGGCAAGTTTCTTCTGCCAGCTGCAACTGCTTCTCTTCTCTGGAGCTTTTTCTTCTTGTTTTCAGTTTATTGATTCCCAACGTAGAGCTGAGGGGGACTTGGGAGCACAAGGCAGCAGCTCATCTCTCTTTCCTCTCTCCTCTGTCCTGTCCAAGGTCCCAGGTCTGCAATTAATTTGCTATCTCTGTTTATCTAAACTGGTACAGAAGCCCTGCAATGGATGCATCTTGATAAATTGATCACCCAAACTCTACTGGGTTAACAAATGAACTTCATTTTATAATTTAACACGAGACCTCCCAGGGGCCCACATATTATAAAACAAAACAAAACAAACAAACAAACAAAAAAACCCAAGACATTCTAGGCCTGCCCACCTCAGAAATACACAGTATCTGTTCTGGCATCTGGCAGGCTAAAATGACAGACAATCAAATGTACCTCGCATCCCCTCTACAAATTCAAAATTCTTTCCCCTCTGGAAGGGGCTACTTGCCTATAAGTTGGGCATGGTGGCATATGCCTGTAATCCCAGTACTTGGGGGGTGAGACAGGAGGATCACAGGTTTGCGGCCAGCCTCAGCAAATTAGTGACACCCTCAGAAATGTATTGAGACTCTGTTTGCAAACAAAAAATAAATAGGACTGGGGGTATAGTTCAGAGGCAGAATGACCCTGGGTTCAATCCCCAGTACCAATATGTGTACCATCATTCTCTCCATCATCAAAAGCAAACCCCTAAGGATGAGATACACCAGCTTATATTTTTATTATTTATTTATTTATTTATTTATTTATTTATTTATTTATTTATTTTTGTGGTACTGGGGATTGAACCCAGGGGCATTCTACCTCTGAGCTACACCCCCAGTCCTATTTCTTATTCTTTATTTTGAAACAGGGTCTCACTAAGTTGTGGAGTGCCTCACTAGGTAGCTGAGGCTGGCCTTGAACCTGGATCCTCTGGTCTCAGCCTCCCAAATACTGGGATTATAAGCATGTGCCACCACACCTGGCAATACACCAGCTTATAAAGTGTGAAGGATTTTCAGTGTTTCCTTTCTTTCTTTCTGTTTTTAAAATAAGAAACCTTATTTGAGCCTTCTAAAGCCTTGGTATTCCAGCTCACAGTTGTTGTCGCTGGGGAAAATGGCCCCTGACAAGAGTAGTAGATTGGGGAATCAAAGGGGGGATTCACTATTACCCATTCCCCCCTCCTCTGTGGGATACACCAGGATAGCTAAAGTAGATCCATGAATAGAAGACAATCTACCCATATCCCTCAAGCTTGGAGCTCAACCTGGTAAAGGGTAAAGAATAACAGGGACCCTGGGTTTTTTTTTTTTTTTTTTTTTTTTTCGGTACTGGGGACTGAACTCAGGGGCGTTCTACCTCCGAGCTATACCCCCAGCCCTATTTTTTATTCTTTATTTTGAAACCGAGTCTCACTAAGTTGTGGAGTGCCTCACTAGGTAGCTGAGGCTGGCCGCAAACTCGGATCCTTCGGTCTCAGCCTCCCAAATGCTGGGATTACAAGCGTGCGCCACCACGCCCGGCTAACAGGGACCCTGTTTTAAGTGAACATAAAATTAAGCTCTTACATTGCAACTTGGCAGATAACCACTAGAGGTATACCAGGCATGGGAAGAATTGTCTGCCCTTCAAATTCTTCTCTTCAATGAACACCCAACAGAAAGACAAGATGATGAAATTGCCCTGAAGTTCTTGTGATGGAATCCACAAGTACCTTAGAAGATTTTTTTTTTCGATACTGGGGATTGAACTCAGGGGCATTTTACCTCCGAGCTACACCCCCAGCCCTGTTTTTTATTCTTTATTTTGAAACCAAGTCTCACTAAGTTGTGGAGGGCCTCACTAGGTAGCTGGCGAACCCAGATCCTCCGGTCTCAGCCTCCTGAATGCTGGGATTACAAGCGTGCGCCACCACACCCGGCTACCTTAGAAGATTTTCTTGTGCTCTCATAAAGTTCTGTTCTTTTCCAAGTGTTCTTGTACCCTTTGACACTCACAGGAATCCCAGACAGGTGATTTATTATCAAACTCGTTTAACAGATGAGGAAACCAAAATGGACAGAGACAATATGGCTCTCCCAGGATCACACAGCTATCACTAGAACAGTAAAAGTTAGAACCTCATTCTTCTTACTCCAGATGTGTGCTCTTTTTCCCCAGCAGTCTTCTAGCCAACATTCAGCTGCTGGACTGAGTTTATAAACTCCTAGCCAACGCAATGAATGGATGAATCACTTGTGAACGGGAACAGGGGTAGAGTCAGTAGTCCCGAGTGCAGGGACCAGGAGAGTCTCAGAGCTGGCATATAGGAATGCCCATCTGGGATTGGCAGTAAGGTGGTATCCATGAGGAATTCTCAATTTACTTCAATCCACATCCTCTGTAGCTCCTTCCACCCCGAGTTTATTCCTTTATCCCATATACCCAGCAGCTTCCCTTACTTGGATCTCCAGTGGGGAAGGACTGGCTAACTCAGCCTAAATGAGCTGCAATAATATCAAATGACCTATAAATCAGTGGGGATCCAGAGACTCAGACTTGGGCTCCTGCACAAAATCCACCCGCTCTCCTTCCTTTTACACCAGGAAAGGGAGGCATCGACCTAAGGTCCCATAGCATTCCATAATACAAAACATGTGGGGCTGACCAGCACCAGACAAAAAGATAGGCATTTTATGGAATATGTCCATAAATGTACCATGGGGTACATGTATCAGGGTGGCTTTAATTAAAGGCCTTCTGCCACCATCTTCTTTAAATTACTTGCATAGCTTTGTCCTTTGACTACAAATCACCTGAATCAGCCTCCCCGGGACAACTATTGGATTTCAGCTTCATGCTTTCCCTTTTTTACACTAATACATACCAGTAGATGATCCAATGAATTGGTGACCCTAGAGGAGGCAACAGCCTCCACAATGAGTAGTATATCAGAAAGTAACTTCTTTGAGTATTCCTAACGTTTGCTGAGCAGTGGTCCCTTCAGAAAGCTGATAAAAGCCTAGCAACTCCTTCCCAGAATGGTTATTTTAAATGCCTAAAACAAAATACGTAAGACTATAAAGCAAATCAATTGTATTGAAATACAGTTAGCCAAATACTAAAGAACAAATTTATCATAGAGTAATAAATGTGCTTGTTTGCCAATACATTAAGTAACAAGATTTTGTGGTGAGTCTTACACCATCATGATTTTGAAATAGTCATGTGCATATTTTGAGATCTCATAGGACCTGTAAAATTATATGGAAATGTTTATGATTCCTATTAGTGATGAAGTCATAGGTCCAGATAACACTACTCTGATATGTATCTTTATTTGTAGGCAAAGGAAATGTTAAGTTTTGGTTTGAGGTTACTGAAATTAAAGATGTCATTTTCCCCCTGGACTTCATGAATTCAATCTACATACTCTTGAGTAGAGGTTAGTGGATTCCATATTAGGATTGACCCTAATCCCAGGGAGAGGCCACATGTGTAGATGGCTGAATAGGAACTGAGTGAGGCATCAATATCAGTGATAGTGTATGTTAACAACCAATTGTTAGGGAGAGGAGAAAGGCAAGCCTCTATTTTCCTACTTTCTGTCTCCACAATGCCTCTACTTTCTATCCCCACAAACCCTTCACTTTCTGTCTCCACAAACCCTCCACTTCTTGTCAGCCTCCACTTCCTATTCCCACAAACCCTCCACTTCCTGTCAGCCTCCACTTCCTATTCCACAAACGCTCCACTTCCTGTCAGTCTCCACTTCCTATTCCCACAAACCCTCTACTTCCTGTTAAGCTTCTTCCTATCTCCACAAAGCCTCTACTTCTACTCTCCATAAAGCCACCACTTCCTGTCATGTGTCTGTTTCCTGTCCCCACAAACCTTCCACTTTCTGTCAAACCTCCACTTCCCAACTTCTTGAAGCCTCCAGGTCCTGACCCCACAAAGCTTCTGCTTCCTGTCTACATGAATCATCTACTTCCTGTCTCCACAAAGCCTTTACTGTTCTCACAAAATCTCCACTTCCTGTCTCCACAAAGCCTCCACTTCCTGTCGCCATAGTAAAATTGTATGAATAAAACTCAGACTATTGGGGAGGAATCATATTTTTTATTTTCACTAACCTAGGACTAAAAGTTTGCATTTCTTTCACCTCCTCTGGGAAGCCTTCATATATCCTCTTAAGACTGAGTGAAGTATCCCAACAATGTGACCCCAAAGATATCTTCATCTACTTCTATCAACACAGGGACCATGTTTATTGTAATCACCTATTTTCATAGGTCCACCTCAAGTTAGACCATAACTTTCTTGAGGAGGACTCTGCAGGGATCCTATTGGTCTCCCTTGGGTTGCCAGGGCTTGTCACAGTAAATGTCCCATAGTATATACTTCATAATATTTGTTGAATCAATCAAGGAATAGAATTTCTACAGGAAGTCATGAGGACATAAAATAGCAATTTAATGATGCAAGCTTAATGATCTAGTCATAGCTATTAAGAGGAAAATAATGAAGCTGATACCAAACCTCATAGGAGAACATTAGAGTCAAAGCCTTCCATACAACTATTATAAACTATTCAGTTCACTGAACATTTACTATGATGTACTGTGGGTCACACTACCTTCTCAGAAGGATTTAACTAATATGAGAGAGTATTGCAGGCAGACCTTTCTTGAACACAACAAAGAATGAGATGCATACTATATGAGATAAGTGATTTGGGGAAAATTGTCATCAGAACTGGAGTCCTAGTCCCACCACCCCTTAATAGAAACAGAAACATAGACAAGATGCTAAGCTAAGCCTCGATTTCCCCTCACATAAAATGGGGCTGATGATACTAACTTCTCAGTAGAGTGACAAAGAGGAAATGCAACCATTTTATGAAAGGATTTGGTGCCATAACTTATACATAACAGGCACTCACTAAAGGTTTGGATATTTTCCCTCATATAGAAAACTATTTTTATTCCACATGGTCAACAAGGTAGTGGTGGCAGAAGATAGAAATTCCACTAAAGAATTTCAAGAAATCACCTCACTAGGAAATCAATTTTACCTAGACAGTGGGTAAAAGTTCAGACTCTGGAACTATACTGGGTTTAAAGTCATTTTGCCACACACCAGCTTTGTAGCCTTGGCCAACTGATTTCATCTCTCTGTTCCAGGCAATTTCTTTATCTGTAAAGGATGACAGTAGTACTAGGTTCCTGAGTTGGTGATGATTAAATTAACTAAAGCATACAAAATGGCAGCAGGCACATAGTAAGCCTTCAATAAAAGTCAGCTGATATTATTATAGGTGGGGGGTAGAAACAAAGTAGCAAAGAAGTATAAAACCTATAAAGGATTAGAGATTTGCTACTCCCCTCTCAATGCTAACCAAACTGATTAGATTGCTGAGGTTGGCCTTGAACCTAGGATCCTCCTGTCTCAGCCTCCCAAGTACTGGGATTATAGGTGTGTACCATGGCACCTAGCTTCCAAGCTGAATAGGGAACTCTATTGTCCTTCCTTATAGAATAACAAAAATGAGAATCCTAGTGCCTAGTGTCCCAGCATGAAATGGCCCTTGCAGAGTGGCAGACAGTGAGGTGCATCATAAAGGTAGTCCAAGGAGCCATGGTTCCAATTAGGAAAGCAAAACTGGCCCAATACCATTCCCTACAGCTTGGCAGGAAAAGTCATTTGCAACAAACCAGACCGTGGCTCCCATTTTCTCTCTTTGTTTCTGTTCAAACATTTGTAAATTGTTCTGAACTTAAGAGAGTTAGCAGCAGCAGTGGCCTTAAAAGGCAGAGCCAGGATCAGATGAAGGCAAACCAAACACACAAACACTCAGGGGTATTAAAAGCCAAAATACAGATTATGAAAATAAAGAAGAAATTAAGAGCAATACAATTAATGTCTGCTCAATACAAGCAATTATGTCTTCCTGGAAATAACTTCTGATTCTTACAGATGAAAAGCTATCTATATATCTAACCCCCCTCAACTGATTTTCCTTTTAAATCTGACTCACATATATTTATCCTCTTGCTTGGCACCCATGGGACAGCTTCAACAATACTGGCCCAGGTCAGTTTAGATGCCTCCATTTTAATTGACTTTTTAAAGTGAGCTATCACATACAGTTATGTATGTAAATTTTGAGTGTACAGTTTTAACACATTTTACATATAACTATATCCAGTTAATACTATTTAGGTCAAAATATGGAATATTTCCCATGCTTTAGTGAACTCCTTTCAGCCCTTCTCAAAAGTACCCAACCCCCAAAATAACCTGTATATCCATCGATGAATTTTGCCTACTTTTGAACTTCATATAACACATACACCTCCTTCCTCTTTCCTGAATCCTCAGGCATGTACTTAAGCATATTATAGCAGACACAGGGAAAAAAAGAGGAATAGGAAGTGATGAAAGACACTAAATCTTATTTATATAACCTAATGCCAAAACAGACACTCAAAAGGGGGCCGTAGAGAGAATTGAAGATGCCCAAACAAACTGACATGTGGCATGTTCAGATCCTCTGACCATAAGGCATGAACAGTATTGCCCTAGGTTCCCAAGTATTCAAAATCCACTTGTAGTGCTGCTCTGTATGTCATTAGGCCTACTGCCATGAGACAATGAGCTGCATCATATCAACAGTCAGATTTATCTGGAGTGAGATAAGGAGGTCTTGTTTTCATAGGGTTATCCCTTTCAGTTGAGAGTACAAGCTAAGAGATAGAGATCGTCAGCCTGGAGCTGAAATCTATCTTTGCCACATCCTAGCTGTGTGACCTCAGATAAGTTTCCTTATTTCTCTGTGCCTCAGTTTCCTCTTTTGAAAAATGGGAATAGCAACAGTACCTACTTTGTTAGGTGTTATAAAGATTAAATGCTTAGAACTGCGTGTAAAACACGCTCCTTCATCAAGATTAGCTAGTATTATTATCATCTAGAAAATATACTTACTGCCTCCCGAGTCATCTACTACTATCTAGACCAATAATGTGCCATGTATACTTTCTTTTTTTAATTATTATTCGTGCATTGTAAGCATACATCTTTGTTAGGTACAAATTGATAACGACATATGTGTCCACATTTCTCATTTGACCCCTTCCCCAAATTCCCACCCCGCTCCCTTGCCCTCCCTCCCTCTCAAGATCAGTTTAGTGAGTAACCTTGATGTACATTAGGATCATGTGTACTTTCAAGTGATTAATGAAAGAACCATAAAATTCCCCTCTACCTTACCATCTTTTCCTCTTTTTCTTTCTCCCTCTCATTCTCTGTGTGAGTGTGACCACAGTCCAAATTGTATTTTGACTAAAAATCTTGCTAATACTCTTATTTATTTTCAAAGTTCTAGCCAGTAAATGTTGATATTAGCCAAACTTACTTGGACGTCAGCCATTATGTGTATATAATGTTGATGAAATTGTATTTCCTTTTCCTCATCATTAATGAGCTTATTGGCTATAATGGTTTGAATTTGGGGTGTCCCCCAGCCCTCACAGAAGTGGGGTGGCAATGTTGGAAGCAGGGCATGGTTGTAATCTCAGTCAGTAATGGATTTATCTGGGTGTGGCTAGAGAAAGTGATTCCCTGGGGCTTCAGACTTGGGGATTATATATGGTTCCTCCTCCCCTCATTCTCTCTTGCTTCCAGCCTCCATGATGTAAGGAGCAAATCCTTCTGCTCTCCCTCTCTCTATTTCCCTCCACCACTATGCCCTGAGATCCATGGTCCCCGGCCATACATGGACTGAACCCCAAAACCATGAGCAAATAAATCTTCCTTCCTCTAAGTTATGTGGTCAGGTCTTTGGATTCTAGCAGTGAAAATGCTGACAAATACATTGGCTCAAAGTACTTTAAGATTCTCTAAAAGCAGCCAGGCATGGTGGTACATGCCTTCCCAGTACTTGAGAAGATGAGACAGGAAGATCACAGGTTCAAGGCCAGCCTTAGCAACTTAGTGAGACCCTCAGCAACCCAGCAAGATCCTGTTTCAAAATAAAAATAGAAAGGGCTGGGGGTGTAGCTTGGAGGTAGAGTGCCTCCAGGTTCCATCCCCAGCACCAAAAACAAATTTTTTTCTAATAGCATCACCAATAAAAACTATAATGTCCACCTGTCTCTTTGGTCACCAGTTAGATGGTTATACAAGAATTAGGAATCTGATTTCCATTTAATCCCTTTTAGTGAAAAAAGAAAATAAATTAACCAATGCCCACATGGGATAGTTAACAAGATTTAATTATTTTCTAAAATTAAAAAGATGTGCTTTCAGAATTAGAATCTTATGACCCTAATGCCTAACAGATACAGCCTGACTTTTTGGCTAGGAGGAAAGAGAAAATAATCTCATCCTAAAGGTGAGTCAATGAAAAACCAGCCCTTAGTTTCTGACTTAATGAAACTAAGCAGAGACCACAGAGTAGACAACTGAGGCTGACCTTCATTTATTTTATTGTATTTATTGTTTTACTTTTATTTATTTTGACCTTCATTTTAGAAATGCATGGAGACCTCCCCATCTTGACAACTATCCCCACTCAGCTTCTCAAAACCCAGCAGACACCAACAGGCACCTACAAGTTGGCGGCGAATACACAAGACAAAAATTAAAGTCTGCTTTTCTTCCAAAGATTTGGCAATGCTACTTACTGATTGCATCTTTATGACAATGAAAGATGTTTGAGTCAGCTAGCTCAGAAATCTAATGCAAAGAAATGAAGATTAAAACAGGCTAACTCTAATTTTGTTATACAATGAAGAAAGTATGGAATTATTAAAAAGGCTATCGTAGAAAAATGCTTGGTGACAGAAATATATTGCTGCTCTAATCAGTGAAAAACATCAATTTGCAAAGCAATATGTAGACTGTAAGTCTATTTTTATGACAATGTATATGGACAAAAGCCTGAATGATAAACACCAAAATATTAAGAGTGATTCTCTCTGAATGACAGATTTAGAGATTATTCTTATTATTTTTATTTCGTTGATTCTATTTTTTTCTGAATCCAGGACTTTGTGTGTGGTAGATAAGTTAATTACCCCTGGTCTCATATATTTTTTATCTTTATTTTTAAAATTGTGCTTGTGTAGCAGGTCTCATATTTCAATACTTAGGAAAATAAAGATGTGGTGTGTGGCAACACACACCCATCCCAGTACTTGGGAGGCTGAGACAGGAGAATTGCAGAGGACGGCTTCAGCAACCTAGAGAGACCCTGTTTCCAAAAAAAGAAATACAATAGGGCTGATGTATAGCTCAAAGGTAAAATGCCCCTGGGTTCAATCCCTAGCACCAGACACACACACACACACACACACACACACACACACACACACACACACACAATTCCATCTCTGGAACAACCTGTAACATTGTGAATAAATCTCAAAAACATAATGTTGAACAGAAAAAGCCTGAAACAAAAGGGTAAAAACAGAGTGATTTTTTTTTACCTAAAATACAAAAAAGAGGCAAAATAACACTATGATGTCAGAAGTTAGGGCTGTGGTTACCCTTAGGGTAAGTAGATATTCAGAGCATTATTTTGCCTTTTGCAATTTTCCAGGGTTTCTTAGCAGGGAAGTGTTGGGAGAAATGAGTATCTACAATCTTCTGTGGATGCCTAGCCTAGGAGTTCTGTTTCAAACTGCCTTACCTCCCTATTATTAAAAAAATAATCTGAGCAGGCATGATGGTGCAATGCCTGTAATCCAAGTACTTGGGAGGTTGAGACAGGAAGATCACAAGTTTGAGGTCAGCCTCAGCAACTTAGTGAGGCTCTCAGCAGCCTAGCAAGACCCTGTTTCCAAATAAAAAATAAAAAGTGCTGGGAGTATAGCTCAGAGGTAGAATGCCCCTGGGTTCCATCCCTAGTATCACAATAAATAAATAAAATAATTAATTAATTAATGATAAAATTATTACCAAATGAGATGGTTTGTGTGCCCTTGGGGCTCCGATTTATATTGGACCAGCCAGTAACACACAGCTGAAATGTCACAGATGCAATGTAAGTCTGGACCCCAGCATCGAAAGGAAAGAAGCATTTCTCGGGAAGGAAGCAGTCCAGACTCATTCTTCCCTGCCCTTCATCTCCCACTGGCTGGTACCACAAAACAGTATAAAATGGGGATTAGACACATGAATCAATAATGCCCTTGCTATAATGTTGCAAAAACATAAGGCCAGCCAACAAGAGAGCTCTAGATGCAGATAGTGCATAAGGACTCCCAAGCCCTTTTCAGCGTCACTTCCTAACACTTTCACATCTGGGGCCAAGGAAACTGTTCAGGAGGTAGGAAAATGAGAAGGCAAGAAGGCCAGAAACCTACATTGGGAGAAAGGGAGGGAGTGGGGAAGGAGGGAGCGGGGAAGCTCACCAAGTGCTATGTGGATGGATGTCACTATCACTCTGAACTACATTATGATGTCAGACTACAATGCACCATAAAAGTATATGAATAAATCATGGATGGATTGATGGATGGATAGATGGATGGATAGATGGATGGATGGATGGATGGATGGAGAGAAGGCCAGAAAGAAAGATGGCACAAGTAGATGAAGAGGAACTTTTGGGGGCCTTTGGAGGACAGAGTAGTGGTTCCCAATACTTCCTCCCAATCCTCTCAAGTACTTGTAAACCAGGCATTGCAGTCTTCACTAAAATAGGGGAAACTGAGGCACAGACAGAGTAGTGGTCCCCCACCTTGGCTGCACATTAGAATCGCCTGGGGAGCTTTGAAATATCCCAATGTAATGCCTAGGCACACTTGAAACCAATTCCTTCTGAATCTCTAACGGTGAAAGGCAGGCACCCAAAATTTTAAAAACCTTCCACCTTGGAGGCTGGGGGTATAGCCTAGTGGTAGAGCACCTGCTTAGCATACATGAGGGCTTGGGTTTCATCCCCAGCACCAATCTTAAGTGCATGTATGCTTCTATCAAACTAAACCTCAATATTATGCATGATTACAATGTGCCAATAAAAGTATATTAAAATTTAGAAAAACAAAACATAAGTGGGAGCTAGAGAGAAATTGGGAAACAAAGAGGACTTCAGATAAAGGAGGAGAAACCCCAGTGGAGTGATGGAGGGGGCAAAAGGGAGGAAAGTGTGTGGGGAGAGGAGACTTGATGAAAGGAACAATTGAAATAATGCTATGTACACACACATCTGGAATTATCACTGTCAATCTTAATAACATGTACGGGGAAGGGGAGGGAGTAGAGCAGGATCTAAAGGGAAACACACTAGAGCTGTATGCATGTCTGTTCCTATCACTCTGAACCTCATTATGCTGTATAAACACAATGCACCAATAAAAGCATATTAAAAACAAAGCAAAAAACATTCCAGCCATATCTAATGGCTAGCTAAGGTTGAAAACAAATGGGTTAGACCAGCACTTGTTAAAATTTAATGTGGGTACATTGCAAGTACACAAATCAATAGGTCTAGGGTGGAGTCCAAAAATGTGATGCCGTGCTCTTGGCCCTGGACCCATACTTGGCCTAGGGAGGGGACAGACCACTGCCTATCTAGGACCGCAAGGGACATATTGAGTATGTATTTTGTTAAGGGGCAGGGATGTTCCAAAATAAATGATTTCTAGCCCCTTGTGCCCATGTACAACAAGATTCTTAATCCCTAACCCCTTTGTACTAAAGTAGATGCTCAGACCCTCTTTTTGTTCTCCTCTGCTTTAGACCGAGGCCAATGGAAGTGGAAGACACCAAGTTATTGGAGCATTGAGTCACAGAAAGCCAGCCAGCTCCCCCAGCCCACCCCATGAAACACTAGAGAAGCGATTTCATGCGGGAAGTAATGGCTCCCTGCAGTTCTGCAGTTTGGTGGTTTTCAAAGGTCTTCTATATGCTCCCTTATTTGACAAGATATTAGGCACAAGCTATGCCAGAGTGTGCGCATTAATGAGAACCATATGGAACTGCTTAAGAGTAAACACTCGTTTAATCCCATGTAGCTGCACAGTCTAACAAACGAATTAGCTGGTGGCATCCACTTAGGATATATGATCTAATTTATACTATGATTTCTCGCGAAGGGCTGAACTGATTCTGACACATATAAAAATGTGGTTTCAATCACCCACAATTGTACCATGTGAGTGAGAGAGAGAGAAGAGAGAGAGAGAGAGAGAGAGAGAGAGAGAGAGAGAGAGAGAGAGAGTTAATTTTGTTGTTGTTGTTTGTTTTGTTTTATTTAGTGGTACTGGGGATGGAACCCAGGGGCATTCTATCTCCAAGCTACACCCCCAGACCTATTTTATTCTTTTATTTTGAAACAGGGTCTCACTAAATTGCAGATGGCCTCACTGAGTTGCTGAGGCTGGTCTTGAACCTGCAATCCTCCTGTCTCAGCCTCCTAAGTACTGGGATTACAAGCATGTGCCACCATGCCTGGTTTTTAAAGGACCCAGGCATAAGGGGAGCAAATAAGGTGGGATGAAGGCAATTGGTGCTGCACTGGTTGGAGAAGAGGGGACCTTAGGGACATTGCTACTGCCATCATGGATCCCAGAAGACTTCGGTTTCTGCCTCGGAGTTCACTCAGTGGTGGGCCACTGGTTAGACATGTGACTCAGCCTTGAGGAAGAACTCAGAAACCACCTCATCGCCTCCTCCTGCAGATTGCCTTCAAGTTCACCAACAGTTCAGAGGCCACAGAATCAATAACAGACCCTAGAGCTGGGCAGAGAGGACAAAGCTCTGGCAGACTCAGAGTGGCCATGCTAAGACAAAACAAAGACTAACAGTTTTGTATATTCAAAGAATCCCCATCCTGCCAGGCGTTGTGGTACACATCTATAATCTCAGTACTTGGGAGGCTGAGATAGAAGGATCACGGGTTGGAGGCCAGCCTCAGCAACTCCTCGAGATACTCAGCAACTTAGCAAGACTCTGTTTCCAAATAAAAAATAAAGTAGGACTGGGGGTGGAGCTCAGAGATAGAATACCCCTGGATTCAATCTCCAGTACAGAGAGGGAGAGGGAGCGAGAGAACTAGCATCTCATATTAGCCTTAGGTAATGATACCAAGAGGAAGGAATGGTAGAACATCATACGTGGCTAGGAAATTCACAAATCACTATCAAACACTTCTTCTTTGGCTTTTTATTATTCCATTATCACATCTACTCTATAATATAGAGATATAATTTGCTCCTTTCCACAATGAGGAAATCAAGGCACAAAGGCCGGGATAACCCAGCTGTAGATAGGTGTTGCTTCCAGGTGAATACTTAATGGATCTCAAGATCTGGGGCCTCTGTACTCCCTTGGGCCTCTCTGGCTTGGTGTGATTCCCTATTGTGTATCTGAGACATAATGCTGCAGCCTTTAGAATAGTCACCCAACTGCTGAGAGCGGGGTCATGTCATGTTCTTTAAAAACTGAATCCCACAGCTGTCCAGCTGTGTCACAACAGCCTGGCTATGTCTGCCCATATGGGTGCAGCGAACACAGAAACCACTACTCTGTTTTTATGTACTTGGCAGTAAGCTAGGGAATTTTATATATCTCATCCCAATTTTTACAGAGGAAAAAAAAAAAAAAAACAGGTAGTGAGCACTTATGTAACTTTATAGCCAGCTATTCTGCTTTGGAATGAAGAGCATCTGGGTCTAAATCCGATTTCCCCCCACTCTACAGCTACCATCTAATGATGCTAAATAATGACCCAAATTGTCAGCTGCAGATTTCCTGGGAAGAGCATGAAACATGCATTTATTCTCTCAACGTGAGTGTTCCTCTCAGTCAAACCATGTTCTGTGCAGGTCCTGAAGCTGTGGCAAAGACTGCTATGTATTCACCCTGTTTCCTTTCCACCACGGGCACATGGCTGGGACACATTTGCCAGACTCCCTTGCAGCACAGCTGTGGAATTGAGTTCTGGCCTTGGTGAATGGCGAGTGAAATGATCTGCTTCTCCTTTAGACCTGACTCATAAAATCAATCTCTCTCTCTCTCTCTCTCTCTCTCTCTCTCTCTCTCTCTCTCTCTCTCTGCCTTTTATACTGGGAATTGAAATTGAACTCAGGGGCATCATTCTACTTCTGAGCTACACCCCCAGCCCTTTTAAGTTTTTTTTTTTGCGGTACTGGGGATTGAACTCAGGGGCATTCTACCTCCGAGCTACATCCCCAGCCCTATTTTTTTATTCTTTATTTTGAAACCGAGTCTCACTAAGTTGTGGAGTGCCTCACTAGGTAGCTGAGGCTGGCCGCGAACCCGGATCCTCAGGTCTCAGCCTCCCGAATGCTAGGATTACAAGCGTGCGCCACCACACCCGGCTTAAGTTTATTTCTGAAACAGGGTCTCACAAAGTTGTGGAAGGTCTAGGTTGCTTAGGCTGGCCTTGAACCTGATAATACAGAGCAGCCTTTGCCACAGCTTGAGGACCCACACAGAACACACAGACTATAGAGGAACACTCACATTGAGATAATAAATGCACCTCCTGTCTCAGTCTCCCAAGTCCTGGGATTATAGGCATGCACCACCATACCTGGCCCATAAAATCTTTCTGCACAGTCCTCCATACTCTCTTCCTATTTCCCAGCTAGATTCACATGCCCAAGTGTAGGACTCTAAGGTCCTGGGAAGTAGCAGAGCTGCAAGATAGAATGACTGGACCCAGGAATGGCTGCATAGAGCAGAGCACCCCCCTGTTAACCCACACTGAACTGTAACATGAACAAGAACAGAACCTGACTGTGTTATGCCACAGGATCTTCAGCAGTTGTTTGTTACCACAGTTAACCTCCCCTGACTAATTCATAGATCACACTCATTTGCTTTTTCATAATGTCAGTTCCAAAAATCTTACCTACTGTTTAAGTCAGTAATTTTCCAAGTTGGGTCCCTGAAACAGCAGCAGCAGAATAACGCAAATCCTCAGACCTCACCGTAGACCTACTGAATTGAAACTTGGGGAGACGAGTCTAGCAATCTGTTTTAACAAGTCCTCCAGCAGATTCTTCTTTTGTTTTGTTTTGTGCAGCACTGGGCATTGAACCCAGGACCTTGCACATGCTAGGCAAGTGCTCTGCCATCACGAGATGATTTTCATGCACCATCAAATTCGAGAAGCACTGACGTTGGTTGTTGGGGTCTTAGCCCGGCCGGAAAGACTCCGCCTCTAGATGGCGCCTGGCAGAGTGCCAGAAGCGGCTGCAGGTGGTAACATCCTGGGGCTGCACCATGCCAGAGTGCATGCACCAGCACGCCCGGCTTGTGGCTGGCCCAGGTGAGAGCTGTATGAGGCACCTCGTGGCTCAAGCCCTGCGTGGCTTTAAGAGCCTCCACCTCTTGCCCGTGTTGTGGTTGTTGGCTGATTGGTTGCTGGGTGGTGTGGTTGGTTGCTGGAGAAAGGGGTTGTTGGGGGTCTGTTGGAAAGGTACTATTGCGAGGAATGGCTACGGAGAACGAGAGTGGGGTTAGAGAGACGATTGCAGTTGGAAAGACGGTTGCAGTCAGGGTTAAGAGAAATATTACTGTTACTATTACTGCTTGGGTAGCGTCCTCGATCCCACAGAGAGAGAGAGAGAGAGGTATAATAAAGAGAAGTTTGAGCCAGCAACGTTCAGTCGTCGTCTTTATTGGGGCCTCACGGTTGAGGGTTCAGCCTGGGGTCCCGATAGTTGGTGAGCTAAAATCCATTGACAGAGTACACAATGCTTTCTTCAAGCCTCACCCAGTCCCTCCTTCTCTGACCTCTGTGCCATTATCTCTCTCCCCCCCCCCTCTCTCTCTCAGTGCTAGAGATGGAATCCAGGGCCTCCAGTATGCTAGGCAAGCACTCTACCACTGAGCCACACCCTCAGCCCCCACCCACTCCAGTATTTTGGTACTTTAATATACATGGCCACTGTCATTTTGACCATGCTCCTTCCCCTGTGCTGTACATGCTTGACTTAAGTTCCCATACCTATGGGTAAAGGCAGGCAGGCGGATAAGCAAGAAGGAAGGAAAGAAGGAAGGAAGGAAGGAAAGAAGGAAGGAAGGAAGGAAGGAAAGAAGGAAGGAAGTCAGTCAGTCTTCGGAAGGAGGCCTTATCATGATACAGGGCAAAGAAAGACAGCCGAAACACTCAGCACCTCCATTCAACAGGTGGAAAATGTCAAGTGGCATCAGGTTAGGTAACTACTCAGGCGGCAACTCAGTATGCATTCCTGCCTTCTCACTGTCTCTATTTCCTCATCTATAAAGTTGAGATGATAATGGTACCTATATTCACTGGGATGGAGTGCAGATATGAAGAGATCTTTATGTGAGATGCTTAGAATAAGCCCTAGCATGCAGAAAATGCTCCACAAGTATTAGGAATGATACCCTATTGGATGAGTAGCCTGGAAAGTTGCCTAAATCTCTGAGTCTCAGTTCCCTCATCTATAAAAAGGGGCATTGTAGTCAGATGTGGAGGCACGCCCCTGTAATCCCAGTACTTGGGAGGCTGAGATAGGAGGATCGCAGGTTGGAGATCAGCCTCAGCAATTTAGCAAGACTCTCAGTAACCTAGTGAGAACCTCTTTCAAAACAAAAAATAAAAGGGCATGGATGTAGCTCCGGAGGTAGGGTTCAGTCCCCAGTACCAAAAAAAGGGGGGGCATTATAAAGATGAGTTGAGATGATGATTAGTAGATGCTGAGCCCAGGGAGCAGCATAGAGGAGAGGCCAGGTCAAGGGGCTCATTTCCCTATATGGTCTGCCTCCTCAACATCACTAAATCTTGCCTATACAGTACAGGGTGGGAGAAAACACACGTGTCCAGGAAGACAGGGTATAAATCAGACAGCAAACAGTTCGCAGCTGAGAGGGGAGTCTCTGAGGGCCTGAACTTCCTGGGGGACCTCAGAAACGGAACAGGAACTGACCCAGCCACCCCCTTGCCCTGAGACAGGACTTAGGGAGGATAGCTCCTTGGGTTCTCCAAATTCCTGTTTCTTTGCTAAACAAATAACAACGCTTGGCCAAAATGACTCCAATTTGGAGGAGTCTTTGTCCAACTTTGAAAAATGGCCCACAGCAGCTAGAGAGCAAAGGTTAGACACAGCTCTCCTCAGACTGGTTATTAATGGATTCCAAAAAGGAAAGGGGTTGCTTATTTATTACCTCCTTCCCCTCACCCCTTCCTGAGCTGAGGTGAGAGAGACAGGAAGACGAGGAATTTCCTTTTAAATGCTTTCTTCCTATTTTAAGATTAACAACCAATTTACAATGTCAAGAAACCCCCCGCAACATTTATTTGGGATCACAAGGCAAGGGAGAGGGGTGAAGAAGGTGGAAATTTGAAGATTTCCCTTTTCTTACCCAATCTCTAGCTTCCTTCCTTGAATTCCATTTTTTCTTGGATTTTTCTATATGTAACAGTTCATAGAAAGGTAAACTTGGAAGAGTTATGTGCCCATCTCACATAAAGCCAAAGATACACATGACCTCCAATGAGGTCCTCTCCTACCCCAGAGCGTTCACACTTGTAGAACACAACACACAGAGTAAGAGGGGTTGCTGTTCCCCATAGATTCTTCCTAACTGCACTCGCAAGTTTGCTGACTTTCACACTAACAAGCTGCATGCTGCAGCCCTCCTGGCCCCAATGAAAGGCAGCCAGCAGGCAGTCTCAAGCGAGGCCTGTACCTTGGTCCTTCTCTGTTTAAGGAGATTAGAGGAGAAGGCAGGTTTGTACATACCCCATGCTTGCTCTTGTTCTAGCCTCCCCCAAATCATCCAAAGCAGATGAAGTTGTAATGGAGACCCGTGGGAGGAGTCTGGTTGCTCTTGGAGCCCCTTCACCCCGGGCTGAGAGCTCTGGATACAAATGACTTCTACCCACACACAGAAGAAGTAGCTCTTGGGAAGTGACTTCTCACCTAAGCATCTCTTCCCTCTGCCCTGCACCCCCCCATACCACTGTGGGGTCCCCTCAGCAAGTGCCTCTCACACATCCTGGGTGGGCTCTCTCCTCCTCCTTGTCTCACTTTGAACCTGTCATTGTAATGACCCTTGACCTTGGCTGCACATCACAATCACCTGGAACTTTCTTCATGTGTGTGTTTGGGGGGGGGATTACTGGGAAGTGAACCCAGGGGCATTTTGCCTCCAAGCTACACCCCCACTGCTTTTTATTTTTTTATTTTGAAACAGAGTCTTGATAGGTTGTTGAGAATTTCACTCAGTTGCTGAGGCTGATCTTGAACCTGTGATCCTCCTGTCTCAGCTTCCCAAGTACTGGGATTACAGGTATGCATCACTAGGTCCAGCACTGGGAACTTCCTTCTAAAAACAAGACAGAATTGGTGCCTGGGACTATTCCACTGTCCCCCACCCAACCCCAATCCAAGATTCTAAGTTAATTGGCCAAATATTCTCCAGGTCACTCCAAAGCGCAGTCAAAGCTTAGAACCCCTGAGCTAGTCCCTCTGCCTGGTACACACTTTCCCACTCACCTGCCTTTCTTCACTAGCCAACTCTTCATAAGCCTCCTTTTGAGTCTCAGAATAAATGTCACCTCCTTCTGGAAGCTTCTCTGGCTCTCCCAGACTGGCCTAGGTCTCTTGTTACCAGCCTCCATTTTGCCTCTGCTTGTATCCACATAGTTCTCCTGGTTTATGGAAGCTGTTCATTCCATTCCCTGTCTTCTGACAGTGGAGAGCCCCAAGAGGGCATGCCCAACCTAATTCCTGACTCATGGGAGATGTTTAATAAAAAAAAAAAACTGTTTGTGTCAACAATTGCCCTTGGTATGTTCAGCACTGAGTCCTTCCCCTGGACACACTGGTAGTATCTTTTAAAGCAAACATTTTCCAAACCACAGGAAAATACCCTGCTCTTCCTTATGGCAACTGAGAGGGTTTCCAGGGTGTGTGTGTGTGTGTGTGTGTGTGTGTGTGTGTGTGTGTGTGTAACAGAGCTTGACTAGTTTTTCAGCAAATTATTTGCCTTTTCTCTGCGCACACCCTCCCTGTCATGGGGTAGCTATGAACTGTGGCTGACCAGCAAGATGTGGTTGGAAGTGATAGATGCCATTTCCCAGCCTGGCCCATGAGAACTGCATAGTTATTCCCTCGCTCTCATCCCTGGAAGGCTGGCTGGATTCAAGGATCTAGTGGCTTCTTCCCCAGAATGTCTTCATATGTGTGTGTGTGTGTGTGTGTGTGTGTGTGTGTGTGTGTGTATGTCTTCAGTATTGATCACTTCTCTACTTCCCAGCTAAGACCAATTTTACCTGATTCTACATAAAGTAAAGAAATCCCTTCAGGTGCCTGTTGGCATCCACCTCCCTTTAATCAGTTCCCTTTCCTTTGGGCATCTGGGAAGGAGCATTATCTGCATGTGGACCAACCTTGCTCTCATATGTTGGACCACTACCTAAGTGCCTTCTTGTTCTCTCTACTCAGCCATGCCCAGCAAGAGACAGGCTTGAGCTCACTCCTAAACAGCTGTGACATTCCCACCCATGAACCAAAGAAGCACAATAATACTGACTAGCTCCCGAGCCCAGAAACCAAGTCAAATAATCTGTTACTTTATAGACAGAACCAAAGGGGTTTTGTATGTTTTTATTAAAAAAAGCAAAAAAGTATACTTGAAGTAGTTCAAAGAAGAATGCAACCTATATATTTTATGAAATTGTTAAACTTCAATAAAATTTTAACACTAACTTGTTCTTTGAACTGAACTCATATTTTTATTTATTATGAAACTCTGGCTCCCGCTGCTGCCCACCTCTTCAACTTTTACCTTTTCACTTCCTTTGGGACAAAAGAAATCAAGCAAGATGACATGAGATTGTTGGAGGGTTAATCTTTCTGCATGCATATGTCTCTGTGTTTGCAGTAAAAAATTAGCAATTTAATGGTTTAAGACCATAGTTTCCAAAGGTGGTTAATTATTTACCAAATATTTACTGCCCTCCATGCAAGGCCTCACAGGAAATACAAAACAATTGGTCCAGGTGCTACTCTGCAAGGGCCAGCCATCTGGATAAGAGAGCTATGTTTAAAGCACAATTAGCTCCAATAAAAGTTAAATGGGAGAAAACTTTAAAAAAGAAGGTAAAGATAAAGTGATATAAAAGCTTAGAGAAACAGTGGGTTGTTCCTAAATGGGAAAATGCATTCATCCACTTAATCATTCAACAAGTACTTATTGAGCATCTATTATATGATAGACACTATGTTTGGT
Organism: Graphiurus murinus; assembly: GCA_004027655.1. Taxonomy (NCBI): domain Eukaryota; kingdom Metazoa; phylum Chordata; class Mammalia; order Rodentia; family Gliridae; genus Graphiurus; species Graphiurus murinus. Next base: position 34,010 of record PVLC010004040.1, read on the forward strand.
ACTGTGCACACAGTATGGGGCAAGACAAACACTCAGGCACAGCTTCACAGGGGAGGTGGTTTCTGAGCCGAACCAACAGTCATGAGTAGATAGAACATGATAATAATAATTACAACAAATATAGCTAAACACTGACTCAGCACCTTCAATAGTGTATTCATATCTGTCAACTCATCTAACCCTCCCAACAACCACATGAGGAGGGAGGTACTATTCTTATTTCCATTTTACAGATGAGAAATCTGGGCTCAAGCAGGATACTTGTCTAGGATCAGCCAGGGCCAGAATTACCCTCTGGGTAATCTACCTCCATGGCCCTTATTATTATCCCCTATAGTCTAAATCGTGATTGGTCTATTGGTCTTAAGTTGCAGGGAAAAGGATTTTGAACCCAGTCTTTGCCAAGTCCAGGTTGGTTCAACAGAACAGGAGAATGTTGTTCCATGTGCCCTAGAACATGTGACAAAGGTCTCAGTTGGCACAACTGGTGTCCCAGAAATCCATGCTAGGGGGCTACTTAACACTGCAACCATACTACAATAAAACCCTTTGGTCATTTTTGTAGTTCAGGGTTCATTATAGAAAACAGGGGTTCCAGCCTGATCTACTATTCAATTCAGGATTTTATTTTAAATCTAATTTTCCTCCAGTGTGCTATGTCCCCCCACTATTACACACACACACACACACACACACACACACACACACACACACACACACCTCCCATTATTCATGTGGAAGATGAATCATTGGATTCAATCAAATATCTTACTAAACGGTTGAGTTTAGGGAAAAGCATTGCCTTCCAATCATGGCCAGACACAGTGCAAATAACAGACTATAAAATGAAGGACTCAATTAAAGTAGGTTGGCAACCACAAGGCTATAACTTGGGTCATTGTTCGGGGGAAAGAACCTATGAGAGGCAGTTCCAGATGAGACAGCAGCTAGTTGAGCTGAATAGCTGGTTTGTATTCCCTACAGATACATGGCTGACAGTCCCCAAGGACTCTGGAGGTCACGTTTCATAGGCATCCCTCAAGAGAGGCTAAGGATAAAAAAAAATCCCAATTCTGGCTAAGGTCACCCAGGAGGGCCACTGGGCACCAGCACTGGAAACTGAGGCCACAAGGGGCTGAAGAAGACGAACTTATTGTGCTCATAAAGGTGGCACTGCCAGGCTAAGCACTGCTGAGACGAGACACGCTGAGGTCTACATCCCTAAGAACTTATTCCTCCAAATGTTAAATGTGAAATTACCATATAGCCCAGCAACTGCACTCCTAGGCATGTACCAGAAGCAAAGGTATGGTGGCACACACTTGGAATCCCCGTACTTGGGAGGCTGAGACTGGAGGATTGCAGGTTGGAGGCCAGCCTCAGCAATTTAGTGAGGCCCTCAGCAATCCAGTGAGACCATGTTTCAAGACAAAAAATAAAATAGGGTTGGTGTGTAGCTCAGATGTAGAGCATCCCTGGGTTCCATCCCCAGTACCATAAAAATAAATAAATAAATAAATAAATAAAGCCTTTACCAGCTTGTACCTAACAAAGATGTATGATTACAATGTACCAATAAAAAATAAAAATAAATAAATAACATAGATGCATACAAAAACGTATGTACAAATTCTCACAGTAGCACTATTCATAATAGCCAAAAAATGAAAACAGCCTGACTGTCCATCAGTGAATGAATGCACAAATGTGGTCTATTCATATACTGGAAGATTATTCACCTATAAAAAGGAATAAAATACTGACACATGGTACAGTGTGAATGAGCCATGACAATATGATGCTGAGAGAAAGAAGCCAGACACAAAAGATCGTATATTTTCCAAGTTCACTGAGTGTCCACAATGAGTAAATCTATAGAGCTAAAAAGTGAATCTGTGGTTGTCAGGGACTTCAGGGAGAGGAGGAAATGGGGAGTGACTGTCAATGGGTATGAACTTTGTTTTGGAGGTGATGAAAATTTTCTACAATTGATTTTAGCAATGTCTGCACAATTCTGTAAATACACTAAAAACCATTGCACTGCACATATTAAATGGTGGCCTGTATCTCGATAAAGCTGTTATTGTTAAATGTTTTTAAAAATAAGCTCAGCCAGGCATGGTGGCGCACGCTTGTAATCCCAGCATTCGGGAGGCTGAGACTGGAGGATCTGGGTTCGCGGCCAGCCTCAGCTACCTAGTGAGGCACTCCACAACTTAGTGAGACTCGGTTTCAAAATAAAGAATAAAAAAAATAGGACTGGGGGTGTAGCTCGGAGGTAGAACGCCCCCGAGTTCAATCCCCAGTACCGCAAAAAAAAATTTAAAAATAAAAATAAATAAGCTCTTTATTCGGCAAATATATGACACCCAGGAAGTACAATAAGGAGGAAGAGGAGGAAGAAAAGAAAACGTGTGTAATCTAAATCTAATTATGAGAAAACATCAGGCAAGTTCAAAATAAGGAGAACGCCACAAAGTTATGGCTCTGTACTCTTCAAAAATGTCAATACTGGTCATAAAGGGTAATGTCAGGGTCACAAAAGGGCTCTTTGTGTCATTCTTTGAACTTTACTGGAAGTTTGAAGTGATATCAAAATTAAAAATTACCCAATGAGAGAGAGAGAGAGAGAGAGAAAGAGAGAGAGAGAGGCTGACCTGATAGTGATAGCTAAGACCTCTGGGTATTAAATGATTTTCAAACCCCATCCTCATTTTTCTACTTGTGGTACTGAGGATTGCACCCCAAGGGTATTCTACCTCTGAGCTACACCATCAGCCCTATTTTATTTTTATTTTGAAACAGGGTCTCACTAAGTTGCCAAGGCTGAACTCGAACCTGAGATCCTCCTGTCTCAGCCTCCCAAGTACTAGGATGACAGGCGTGCACCACCATGCCTAACTACCTCCACCCCCTTGAATAGCCCTGAGCCTCTTTCATGAGTTCCCCCGCCTTCAGCCAAGTTAGGCAAAGATGGAAGAGGAGGGGAGAAAGCACAGATGTTGTAGGCCAAGCTGCAGGGACAGGCATGAAGATAAGGGACTCGGCCCAAGGGTCCTCCAAACAGCAATGGTGAGAAGTTCTGTGATGCCACCTAGAGAAAATCCTCATAAAAACACTCAAAATGATCCTACCTCAGCCAGAAAAATAGAAGGGCCATTAAACAATGATTATGCTAATAGCAAATGAGCAATAGCCCGACCTCAGGATCAGAGTCAAGGATTTAACATGACCACAACTCAAAGAGGACACTAGAATCAGCATCATTCTTTCTTTTTTTTTTTTTTGGTACTGGGGATTGAACTCAGGGGCATTCTACCTCTGAGCTACAACCCAGACCTCTTTTATGTTTTTATTTTGAAACATGGCCTCGCTAAGTTGTTCAGGGTATAGGTCCTGAGGCTAGTATTGAACCTGGAATCCTCCTGTCTCAGCCTCCCAAGTACTGGGATTATAGGCTCGTATCACCACAACCAACTGCATCATTCTTTCTTCCTTCTTTCCTTCCTTCCTTTCTTTCTCCCTTCCTTCCTTTTTTTTTTGAGGCATTGGTCATTGACCCCAGGGGCATTCTACCTCCAAGCTCCACCCCCAGCCCTATTTTTATTCTTTATTTTGAAACTGGGTCTCACTAAGTTGCAGAATGTCTCACTAGGTAGCTGAGGCTGGACACGAACCTGGATCTTCCAATCTCAGCCTCCCAAATGCTGGGATGACAAGTGTGTGCCACCACACCCGGCTTGCATCAATCTTTTCTAATGTATGAATCCAGGGTTTGTTTGTTTCTCCTATATCAAGCATTTGCTTCCTTTTCTCCTCTTAAATCATATGATTGTCAGGATACATGCTTGATGGGTGATAAAAAGCTCTATGCTTGAGCTTCTCAGACAAAAACAAAAAAGAATAAAATTATAAAACTGGCCTAAAACCAATAAAACTCCCCTGCTCCTGTTTCTCTGAAGGTGTTACTGGATTCTGATTCTCAGCAAGGGTCCTTGGATGCCTTGGAGTTGCCTGCAGAAACACTTGATGTTACCATGGACCAAATCAAAGGGAATTAAACATTAAAGCTCTCAGATAACATCGCAGGTCTGCAATGGTTTGATGTATAAAGTACACACTCACACCGCACACACCGAGACACATAAGTAGATGCATCGTGTCTTCAACAGACTTCATTATCTTTTCTTGAGAAACATCATCCCTAATAAAGAGGTCGGTCTCCTAGGATAATGTTGGAGGTTGCTTGCCACCCCTTCTTTCGCAACCCTATGAAAATCTCTGTAGATTTCCACAAGTGCATGCATTGATTAGCCATTCTCCATGTCCACAATGGTCACCTCTGTATCCCCGATATCCGGTCCAGTGCCTGCTGCCGCAGTAGGTATTAAATAAATATTTTATAAGTTCAATTGAAGTTGGAATTCAAGAGTAGGTGAGGGAATAGGCAGAAGCTTTGGTTGTGGTGAATTGGGCTTAACGTCTTTTGTTTAAATGCATACACACACACACACACACACACACACACACAGGTGAATTCAAAGGCAGAAGGGATATAAAAGGCTTGAATCCAGGAGATTGCAAAATGGCATGAACTCAATCTCCACCGCAATGTCTATAAACAGGCTCATCTACCACTGGGCTCCCCCAAAACTTCCTAACAGGATGGGGGCATATGGATAGCTTGAAGAAATTTTCAGATCTTCTGCCTCCTTGTTTATCTCTCAAAGCTGACCTACTGGCTGCATGGTCTGCATCTCCCTAATTCACACCACCCTCTCTGCCTTCAGTAAAGAAGCGGATATCGCTGACCTAGCCTCCATCTTACCAAGGTGCTTTATCTCAGTGAATAAAACCTTCCTGGTCCCCAAACAACGGAATTGTTTGAGACAGCATCCGTTCATAGGACGAATCCCAAGGGGAAAGTGAAGAACACTTCCATAAGAAACACTGTGTAGTATCTGATTCAGGCAACAAATTCCTAGCACAGCTGGCCAGCCAACTCTCTACCGATCCTAGAATTAGAACTCAGAAAAGAGAAGACTGGCTAGGTACACATAATAACTCATTCACTTGAATCACCAAAGAAAGATCATTCTTTATACTGATGGTTTGATAATAAGAAATGGCTTCTTCAGTTAGGTTATATAACCTGAACTAATAATTTTTAAATAAATTGAAAGGTTTAGTGAAGATATACTCAAAGCATATGATGTACACCAGTGCTTCTTAGATTTTAATGTGCACACGAATCATCTGGGGACCTTATTAAAAAACTGATTCTGATTTAGCGGGGATGGGGAGGGACCCAAGATTCTGCATTTATAACAAGCTCCCAGGGGATGCTGATGTTACTGATCCATGCATCATACTTTGTATATCAAAAATATACAATGTGCTGGAAAATTTAATTTTGCAATAAATTAAACTCAGGAATTAAAGCATTCATATATCAAATGTAATAAGTACAAGGGGGTGCTTAAATTTTGGTTTTGCAGGTTTCTTTTTATTGGCACTGGGGCTTGAACCCAGGGGCATTCTACCTCTAAGCTACACCCCCAGCCCTTTTTATTTTGAAACAGGGCTGCACTAAGTTGCTGAGGCTGGTCTCAAACCTGTAATCTTCCTGCTTCAGCCTCCCCAATACTGGGACTACAGGTGTGTGCCACCATGCCTGGCTAGCACAGGGGGGGGTGTGCTTAATTTAAAAAAAAACTTTTAGGAAATATTCCCACAAAAAGTTGGTGGACCTCTAATTTGGGTCCGTGCTTGCAAGCCTGAAGCCAAGAGGCTTGTACCTCCCTTCTGTTGTCTCTGCAGGACAGAACCGTACTTTCGCTCTGAACTTGAATCTCAGAAGAATTTGCTTCTTTTTCCAGTCCTTCATTTAGCTTGTGCTTTTGGTGGCTGACTTAATAGCCCAAACCCTCAGCTGCGCTCATTGTTTGCAACAGCCCAGTTGGCTGGTAGGGGTGGGTAACCAATTCTGCAAACAGTCAGAAAAGCACTTGGGTTCTTGATTCAAGAGTAAATGGCCTCATAAACACAATTATAGTAACAGCTGGCCTGGGTTGGCAGACGTCTCTATGCACATTTGGGCAGAGAGGTTCCACGGACACATATTTCTGCAGGTGCTAAACTATGGGCCTATGTGTCTTGGCAAGACTCAAAGCAAAATCGTGAATTCGCTTAATTTTGCATTCAGTTCCACTCCCTATCCGCACCCCCTTTCCTTGCAGGCACACCAGAAAGGTATATTTGGTCCCTTCTCCATGCCCTGAAGTCTGCCCTCAATCTCCAATACAAATGCACACCATTTCCCTTTTAAAGAATGTTAGAGATAAAGGCTTATTTAAACATGTATCCTCAAATCATCTGAACCAGTGAAAACTCATTTGGGTTAATTTCCACTTCTGAGAGATGGAAGAGCTCTGTCAGCAGGCTAGCCAAGCTGAGGCGTGGTAAGTAATCTGGGGTTACATAAAGCAGCTTAATCTCAAAACTGGAAATTAGTAAGACCAAGAAGTAGTCTCTTTTCTGATAAAAAAAATAATTCAATAATTCTGGATCCTCAGTCTACCACTGTGATAAATTATTTGGAAAGCATGCATGCTCATGCAACCATGCTTGGAGACAAACCATGGTGGGTGCCTTTCTCTGTCTCTCTCTGTCTCTGTCTCTCCCTTTCTCCCTCTCTCTCTCTCTCTCTCTCTCTCTCTCTCTCTCTCTCTCTCTCTCTCTCTCTCTCTCTCTCTTTCTCTTCTTTATTTCTGTTTGTATTGGGGACTAAACTCAGGGACATTCTATCTCCAGCCCTATTTTATTTATTTATTTTTAATTCTGACACAGGGTTTCGTTAAATTGCTGAGGATTTTGCAAAGTTGCTAAGGCTGGCCGCGAACCTGCAATCCTCCTCTCTGAGCCTCCCCGGTACTGAGATTACAAGCGTAAGCCACCATGCCTGACTCTGATTGCTGCCTTTTAAGTGTGCTGACACCTCTTGATGAAAGGAACTAATTAATTATGCTTGTCACTTGGAGGTGCCCCCACTCATTCCTGCTGAAGGTAGAAGCCCAGAGAGAGGCAGAATTACTGGGAGCCCAAGATCCAGAAAGAAAATGAGAGCACTGAGCTGGTCACTGTAAATGATGTAGCATGTACACTCTGAAGGGTCCCCAGTTTTTGAAACGCATGACATTTCCCTGCAGCCAAGCACTCATCAAATTGCAGAAATGTCAGAGCTAAAAGGAAACTTAGCAATTACCTAATGATCCAAATTACTTTTATTATAGTGAAGAGGAAGCTGAGGACTAGAGAGGTGAAATAACCTGTCATAGAGCTGAGCGGCGAAAGGAGAAGAATCATCACCCTGGTGATATTCTGCCATACCACCCACCTCCTGATGCTCTCACGGGCTCAGTCCAGTAGATGAGAGAACAGGAGGGCACTCTGCCTATGCATAATGGGCCCATGCAATGAAACCACAGCAAAGGGGTCTCTTCCTTTAAGCTAACCAGCACTCATAATCATAATTACGCCTGAGGGGTTGTTAGGGCTAAGGATAATGTTCTGTATATGCCGACAGATGTTTACCAATCAGCTCAGGAGGCGGGGAGCAGATTTGCAGCATTTACCAATTTTTGTGGTGTAAATATTCTCATCACGGCAGATTGCAAGCCACCAACTTGATGTAATTGAGCAGAAGCCAGAGAGAGATATACACAACTAGTTCTCATGGGCTGTACAAGCTGGCTCCAGCACTCCACTGGAATTTCTTTTCTCTTCTTTTCTTTCCTTCTTTTTTCCCATTTATGGTACTGGGGATTGGATCCAGGGGCATTCTACCTCTGTTCTACACCCCCAGCCCTATTTTATATGGAAACAGGATCTCACTAAATTGTCAAGACTGACCTCAAACCTACAATCTTCCTGTCCCAACCTCCCAAGTACTGGGATTACAGGCGTATTGTCACCACACCTAGTGACACCACTGGAATTTCTGAGATATCTAACTCACTAGGGTTGAAGAATGAAATGACTTTCTGCCTCACAAGGGAAAAAAAAACACTTCCAAGTCTAAGAGTACAATTTTAGTGGCACACACCTTCACTTACCTATCCCTAAAGTCTCTGGTTCCTATGTCCATGGCCCTCAAAGAAAATCAAAGTTTGGAGAAGTCACTTGGTCCATCACACCTGTATCTCAGGGTAATGCCCTACCTAAGGATTGGTTAGAATCCAGGCAGGAGCATTGGGAGGTGGAATCTATATTCCCTACATTAATGTTTTGGACAACCAAGTATTCTTTTCCCAGTAGCAATGAGGTCCAAATGCCTCCCCAATTTTGTTCTGCTGAGAAGAGCTCCAAAACTGGGGGGCAGCAATTAACTCAGCCTGTGATTTCTTTTTTACCAAACATTGATTGGCTAATGAAGAAAAAAAATTGTGTATAAACAAAAGTGGCTGTTGATATCCGAGGACCTGGAGCAATTCTTCTCCATTGATCTGACAGCTAACAAATGGGCCCAGCTCTTCGGAAGCATGTTCAAAGAACAGCTGGAATATATAATGGACATTTTTCTGTGAATTTGCCATTGAGTCCCATCATGCTTGAGCTACGCTCACTGGACAGTGATCAGAATGAATTCCACCATTCCTCAGAAAGTTGCCAAGAGGCCTTTGAAGAGAAGAGAATCCAGGGACCTTGGTTTCATAAATGGGGAAGAATGAATACTGGATAGATCATAAGCAGACCCAATTTAAAGAGAAAGACCTACAAACACTATTCCTTTGGCTGATCAGCTCCACAAACATGAATAAGCCCAGCTCTTTCTTTCCAAAGGATCTCTTGGAGGGCAATGCCATAACATCAATTGGTATTTAGCTTTACCCCTTCTCCCTTCCAAACACATTTGATAAAGTCAAAAGATGTACATCCCTGTAAGATACAGAATATACAAGATACTTTTCCTTATATAAGTATCATTAAAATGGAAAGCTCCTCTGAGACCCCTAAAGCAACTTGATTCACCAAATTCTGGTTTGCCTTCAGCATCTCAGGAGCATATCCATCCTCTAAAGCAAGGGGATTTTCAAAAATTAATAACTGGAGAAACTTAAAAGAATTAGAATTTTTAATTCTTTTATTGGTACATTGTAATTCTACATCAGAGTGAAGTTCAAAGTGATACAAGTATCCATGCACCCAGCACTTGGTGTGTTTGCCTCCCTATCCCAACCTGCTCCACCGCCCCCATACATGGTAGTGAGATTGGTAGTTATAACTTCGTATATGGACATAGCATTATTTGAACTGTTTCCTTCATTAATTCTCTCCCTCCCCCACCTCTCTCTCCCAATCCCCTTCCTCGATCCTACTGGTGTCTCTCCTAATTTATCTGAAGTCCCTTTTGTTTCCTATTTTCTCTCCAGCTTCCACATAGGAGAGAAAATATCTGACCCTTGACTTTCTGTGACTGGCTCATCTCAGTATAACATTCTCTAGTTCCATCCATTTTCCTGAAAAATTATATAATTTTTTTTCTTCTTTATGGCTGAACTAGAAGATTTTTTGTGTATATGCTGGGGGGTTGAACCCAGGAGCATTCTTCCTCTGAGCTACACCCCCATCCCTTTTTGTTTTTGTTTTTGTTTTTTGTTGTTGTTGTTGTTTTATTTTTATTGTAATAATAAACCCCACTTTCTCACCCTTTTTGTTTTTATTTTGAAACAGAATCTCACTAATTTGCTGAGGGTCTCACTTAGTTGCCAAAGCTGGCCTCAAACCTGCAATCTTCCCATCTCAGCCTCCCAAGTACTGGGATTACAAGCATGCAGTACCACACCCGGCTGAATTAGAACTTTTAAGATTACAAGCAGAGCAACAATTGAGTAAACCTGGTACTATTATTTTTCTTCCTTCCAGAACAAGGGGATTATTACAAATGAAAACATGCCTAGAAAAGAACCTGAGACGATTGAAAGGTTATGTAAAGAAACTACCATGGCAAGAAGGGTAGACTTGCTCCCCAACGCAGCCCCCCGGATGCGAGCTCCACCCTAATACTCACACTTTAGGGCAGAGAAGGATTAATTGATTACCTACAATCAGCATGGCAAATCCACCCTCACAGTATGGGCACCTGCACAGAATCATTCTTCTAAGTCTGGGCTGGAAATGAAAAATTCACTTATTTTTTTTTTTTTTTTGGTATTGAGGATTGAACCAAGGAGTATTCTATCTCTGAGCTACACACCCAGCCCTATTTTATGTTTTATTTGTTAACAGTGTCTTGCTAAATTGCTGAGAATCTCGCTAAATTGCTGAGGGTGGTCTTGAACCTGTGGTCCTCCTGTCTCGGCCTCCCAAGTAGTGGGATTACAGGCATGTGCCACCATGCCTGGCTGAAACATTCACCCCTTGAAAGACAGAATCCAAAGGCATGACAGTCTCAGAAGCAAGCTACTGCTAGTTCAGTGTAAGTTCTTTCTCTGCTTGTAAAAATGAAGAGGGTAGCACAGAGGATTTGCCTCTCAGCTCCTCTCTCCCTTGCAGTCTTCTCACTTTGTGTGTGTGTGTGTGGGGGGGGTACTAGGGATTGAACTCATGGGCATTCTACCTCCAAGCTATACCCCCAGCCCTATTTTTTATTCTTTATTTTGAAACAGGGTGTCACTAAGTTGCGGAGTGCCTCACTAGGTAGCTGAGGCTGGCTGCGAACCCAGATCCTCTGGTCTCAGCCTCCCAACTGCTGGGATTACAAGCGTGCGCCACCACGCCCGGCTGTCTTCTCACTTTTCATAATTCAAAAAATGACCTCCATTGTGAGAAATCCTCCTCCTTCCCAGCTTCCAACTCAAGACCTTCTGCCTTGACCTCTCCCAACCCCACTTCCTCCATCAACCCTAAAGCAGATTAATATTACCTTGGACAACCACCAGAACTTGATGATTAAGACATTCTGAGTCAAGGACCTTCAGAAGTCGGGCCAACTGATAAGCCAAATTAGTACCAAGGCATAAAATAGGGCGGCACCGTCTTTGTTGTATACCAATCAGTACCTCATCCTGCCCACCTTGCCAGTGTCCTGCTCCATGAAACACACATAGAAGTCAAGAGAAACACAATCAAGGGCAAGAGAAAGAGGAAAAGAAAAGCACTTGCAGCAGACACTCACTGCCTTTCCTTCCTACTCCTTAGCACTTCCGAGAGCCTTTTCATCTTCAAAGCCCTTGGGGGAACAGTAGCTAATTAATCCTCCCCACCGCCCTGCAAGTTGAGGAAGGATTATCTCCATTTCACAGATGGAGAAAGGGAATATTTTGAACACAAGCATAAAACCCAAAGACAGACAGAATTGCCGGCAACTGGGCTGGGATCTTTCCTGGTGTCTTTGATGCCCACTCAAAGCTGCCAAGGAATCTCATCCCCAACCTGAGAACTGGCAAAAGCTCCCAGCCAGGAGGTAGCCAAGCAGACAGACGGCCAGAGGCAAGACAGACGAGGCTCTCATGCAACCCTTCCAAGTCTGTAATTAATTCGTGAGTTCGCTGGACTGTCTGGCTAGGGGAGGTCCTTTTTGAAGCTTCCATGGAGGAGGAGGAAGAGATTCTGTCTGCAGTCTTCTTTTGAGCAGTCTTCTTCTGACTATGCTCTCTCTTTCTCTCTCCATAACTCCACTCTTGTGGATATTGGAAACTCCTGCAACGAAGGGAACCCACCTGAAAGCCTTCCTGGAACACAGGCAGGTTCTAAAGGACTAGATGAAATGCCACTGGCACTGTGCTCTTATTATTTTGAAGTTTCTCATATTTGGGGACGGGACCTCCTCTGATCAAACTCCAGCTGCCGCAGAGGCCAGCTGGAGCCCTGATCAGACCCTCATGATTAAATGGAATTATTACTCAAGGCAGAGTTCCAAACTGCAGTGGTCTTAGAAGTTTCTGAAATTTCAAGAGATCAAAAATAAATCACTTGAAGATTCAGACTGCTAATGCATTCCTCAGAGTTGTTCTCCTCCTCCTCCTCCACCACCACCACCACCATCATCATCATCATCATATTCATCATCATTTTGGCGATGAGATCTTGCTAGGGTGCCCAGCCTGGCCTTGAGCTCCTGAGCTCAAGTGATCCTCCTGCCTCAGCCTCCTGAGCAGCTGGGACTACAGGTCACTGTATGGGACTAGAATTTCCACTGGTGGTGGGGGGTGGGGGGTACTGGGGATTGAATCTAGGGTCATCTTATCTCCAAGCTACACCCTTTGCCCTTTTACTTTTTTTTTTTTTTAATTTCGAAACACGGTCTTGCCAAGTTGCTGAGACTGGCCTCAAGCCTGTGATTCTCCTGTCTCTCAGGCTCTCAAGTACTCGGATTAAAGGTATACACCACCATGCCCAGCTATAATTGTCCTTTTTAAGTTTGACCCATTTGTCCTCTCAATAGATGCCATGAAAGCTTGCTATTTCCTAAATTTGTGCTTTTTACTACTATTATCCACCCCTACAAGTGAAATCGGTGTGCTCTGTGCACCCAAGTATGTAAGAAATGGAGTACTTGGGCCCATTTTTCTTACCCCTCCAAAGTATGGTAGGTTCTTCCTATTAGAAGCACATAGAAATTCTCCAAAAAGGTTTGGAAACTAAAATGAGGGGAGCAGTGGCAGTATGTTTAGGTCAGTGACTCTCAATTTTGGGGTGATTCTGCCTCCCAAGGAAGAGCTAGCAACATAAAGACATTTTTAGTTATCACAGTGGGGGGAAGGGTCATGATTATCACTGGTACTTAGTTAGTGGAGGTCAGGGATGCTCCTAAATATCCAACAGTGCACACGACAGCCCCCACAGCAAAGACTGATCCAGTCTCAGAGGCCAACAATATTAAGGGTGAGAAAGCCTGGGTTATAAGAGAACCATTGGTGAGCATATAGTAAGTGGATTTTCTTTTCTTTTTTTTTTGGTAATGGAGATGGAACTCAGGGGCATTCTACCACCAAGCTACACCCCCAGTCCTATTTTTTATTCTTTATTTTGAAACAGGGTCTCACTAAGTTGCCGAGGGCCTCACTAAGTAGTTGAGACTGGCTGTGAACCCGGATCCTCCAGTCTCAGCCTCCCAAGTACTGGGATTACAAGCATACACCACCATACCTGGCTGTAAGTGGATGTTCAACCAAAGCTTCTTGACTGAAGGATTGAACCCTCAGCCTCTATCACTAGGACCAATCCATGTTGCCAAAACAAAACAAAGAATTTCAATGAACCTAAGAGCAATTCAGGTACCCAAGTCCATGTTCTTTTTTTTTTTTTTTTTTTTTTTTTTGCGGTACTGGGGATTGAACTCAGGGGCATTCTACCTCCAAGCTACACCCCCAGCCCTTTTTTTATTTCTTATTTTGAAACAGGGTCTCACTAAGTTGCGGAGGGCCTCACTAGGTAGCTGAGGCTGGCCGCGAACCCAGATCCTCCAGTCTCAACCTCCCAAATGCTGGGATTACAAGCGTGCGCCACCATGCCTGGCCAAGTCCATGTTCTTAAAATTTGAGCAGTCTTGATCATTTGCTCACCCACATTTGTGACTAAAAGCACAGAATTTATTTACTTTACATAAATTATAAGATATTTGATGACAGGGGTTCTGTCTTATACTTCTTTTATCCCTGGTGATGCTGGGTACATAGTAAATGCAAAAAAAAAAAAAAAAACTATCTGATTGATTATGGACCTCGACTACATCATGTTGGAGAGTGGCAAGTCACTAAATATAAATAGAAAGAAATAGAACCTTCTAGCTAAATCCCATTATGGTTTAAAATAACATACCAGAGAAGTGGTCAAAAGCAGTCATCATAGAAAATACAACATTGCAATTGAAAAGGCTCAATAATATAGATGGCCTATGTGGAATCTAAAAAGGTTCATCTCATATATAAGTTGAGAATAGAATGGTAGTTACCAGAGGTGAGGGAAAGTGGGGTGGGAGGATGGGGGAAGGTTGCTCAATGGGTACTAGTTACAGTTAGGTAGGAGCAAGAAGCTCTGGGGCACTAGTTAATAGTGTGCTAACTATATATAACAATTACATGCTGCATGTTTCAAAATGCTAAAAGAAAAGATTTGAAGTTCTTCACCACAAAGATATGACAAATGTTTGAGGAGATACATACGTTTAATCTAATTTAAACATTACACAAAGCTGGGTGGGGTGGCACATGCCTATAATCCTAGTACTTCAGAAGCTGAGCTAGGAGGACAGTAGGTTCTCAGGCAGTCTCAGCAACGTAGAGAGACCTTCAGCAACTCATGAGATCTGTTTCACTGAGGGTGTAGCTTGGGGGTAGAATGTCCCTGGGTTCAATCCCTAGTACCAAAAAATTAAAAATAAACATTATACAATGTATACATGTATGAAACAGTACATGGTACCCCATTAATAAGTACAATGTTTATATGATGTGTATCAATTAAAAAATAACCCATAGATGAGTCTCATGGGTTTTATATATACATATATATGTATATATAAAATATGTATATTTTATATGTATATATATATATATTTAGTGGTTCTGGGGACTGAACCCAGGGACATTCTACCTCTGCGCTCCACCTCATCTATTATTACGATTATTATTATTATTATTATTATTATTATTATTATTATTATTATTTGGTTTTTGAAACAGGGTCTCAGTAGGTTGCTGAGAGTCTTGCTACATTGCTGAGGCTGTCCTGGAACTTGTGATCATCCTGTCTCAGCTTCCCAAGTACTGAGATTACAGGTAAACACCACCATGCCAGCTCTCATATGCATAATATTGATCAGAAAATCCTGACATAAAAGATATATACAATATGATTCCATTTATATGAACTTCAGAAACAGGCTGGATGAATCTATAATGACAGAGGCTAGAATAGTAGTTACTGTTGCTGAAATCAGGGTATGATTATTGACTGAAAAGGGGCAGACAGAAACTTTCTGGAGCACTGTAGATGTTCTACATTTAGATCTGATTGGTGGTCACATGGATGTCTATACACACATAAAAATTAATCAGTCCATACATTTAAGATTTGTTCACATTAATGCCTGTCAGTTATCTCTCATTATCAACAAGAAAAAACAATAATTAGAAATAGAAAATATGAAAATCAGCCATGGTATAAAAGCTTAAAACTGGGGTTTTCAACAGGTAGGCTTATGTTAACCACTGCTTTTTTTTTTTGGAACAAGGAGAGTTTTTTAATAGAAAGTGAAAAGTACATACTCAAGAAAGAGCGAATGTGGGCGGATCTGGGAAAGTGAGAGTCGCCAACACTCCTCCCTCAAATGGTAAATATTCACAGCTTTCATCTACATTTCATCTCCAACAGTTGTCTTCTTTCTTAATTAAAATGCAAATACAGACTTGATGACTAGAAAACAAGGCAGGAAAAAAAATGACTCTCTCAGCCAGAAAAAACACACTAACTTATTTCTCATTCAAACAATGAAATTAAATCCAGGTCTGCGAGATCAGGTCTGTCTCCGTAATGCAGGCCAGCGTGAGCACACACACACACACACACACACACACACACACACACACACACACACACACACTGCCTTTGATGTGGCTGCCTCAGGCAGCTCATAACAGGAGTAATGCTACTTAAAAATCTAAACAAACCACCCCTATCCTCTCCCTCCCAAGAAAGAAAAAGTCATTAGTTTCTTGCTACTGAAAAAAGATGGCAAGTACTTCTAAGACCACTAAATTCTCATCTGTGAACCTCAACTTAATTCCTACATTCCAGTACCTCCTTAACTTTGTGTAACTTCTATATTTCTTATTTTCATTGTGTGTGGGGAGGGGTATTGGGGATTGAACCCAGGAGTACTCTACCACTGAGTTACATCCTCAGCCCTTTTCATTTTTACTTTGAGATAGGGTCTCACTAAGTCATGAGGCTGGTCTCCAACCTGCCATCCTCCTGTCTCAACCTCCCAAGTACTGGAATTACAGGCAAGTGACATCACATCTGACTTCTTACCTCTGTTTTAAAATCATATCATTATAGGTCATTATAAAATGCTATAACTATAACTAAAAAGTCAGAAGAATACAGGAAGGGAATGTTCAGTTGCCAAAGGAGAAATTGGCGTTGTGTTTTAAGATGACAACTATTAAAGAACGTCAATAAGCATTTACTTGTGGTTATACCACTGTGAGGTTGAACAATGTGTTTCTATTGGAAGTTTAAAAATGTTTATAAATACTTTATGTAGTCTGTCTTCCCACTTGGATTTTGAGATTCAAGAGAAGAGAAACTGGTTTTTTTTCCACTTCATATTTGCAACACAACATAAGTGCAAGCCCATCATAACTTTTCAGCATCCTTCTGGTGAATAATAGGTAGATGGGTGGATGGATGGATGAGTGAACTGTTGGATTGGGTCTATGGGTGGATAGGTACATACATGGGTGAATGGATGAGTGAGCGAGAGGATAGATGGATGGATGGATGGATGGATGGATGAACGGACGGACGGACAAATGGATGTGTGAATGGGTACATGAATGCCTATGTAAAGAGACTACAAAATTGGGCAATAAGAAGATAAAAGTCAGATTAATTGGCGAATGGATGAATAAAAAACACTAGTATTGAATTGCGTTCTTTGGCAAATTGTTTTAGACTTCTTATATTATTTTTATTACATTGATAATACTTACTACTTAGTACTAACTTTAAAAATTATAATATTATCTCACTTTTAGAAAGGAGAAGGAACCTGCAGATTACATGCTGAAGTAGAATATTATGGCATAAAGAAGTAAAAGAATTAGTGTACTGCCACCATTCAGCTACCAGATTTGTGGAAAAAAAAGACAATGCTAATACAATAAGAATGTACAAATCCATGAGGTATATGAGTAAGATAAACATTGATTTGCTCCCAACATGGAGAAATATTAGGAAATACTTACAGAATTACTTATTCCAAAAGCATTTATAAGCAGGACACATCATTTCAAAACTATATGACTTCGTAGAAAAGAAGCTATCATATACTATTTATTTATTTATTTATTTATTTATTTATTTATTTATTTATTTATTTATTGCGGTACTGGGGATTGAACCCAGGGGCATTCTACCTCCAAGCTATACCCCCAGCCCTATTTTTCATTTTTTATTTTGAAACAGGGTCTCACTAAGTTGTGGAGTGCCTCACTAGGAAGCTGAGGCTGGCCGCGAACCCAGATCCTCTGGTCTCAGCCTCTGAAATGCTGGGATTACAAGCGTGCGCCACCACACCGGGCTCTATACCTCACCTTTTAAAGTGACATAGTTTTAGTCTTTCATGGTACATACCTTATAGTTGGTTGGCCAGAGAACCTTGAGTTGGGTGGTTCAAGGTCATGATTAATGGTTCCTCACCTTCTAGAATTTCTCACTTATTATCCTTCATACTCTAAATCTAGACATATTCTCTCTTTCCATCGTGTATATACACACATGGACACATATAGGTTCTTAAAGCAGCAGACCAAGCTGAAGCAACATTATATAAATTTAAGAAGCCCAGAGTAAATGCCACCCAAGGTTTTTCCAGCATTAAAGGCAGTAGTTATTTTCTTTTCATGTTTTCTTCATGTGTGTTTTGTATATAAATTTTTGCTTTTGCTTTAAGCCAAAAATGATAATCACCCAAAAGCTTTAAGATTTACTATTCTGAGAAACACGCTAAATTATGGAAGTTTATGTCCAAGTTTGGAAGGTCCACTTGAAAAAGAAAAAAAAAAGTTTCAACAGACAATTTTAATGCAAACCACAGCAACAGTTCAAAATCCAATTTTAAAATATCCCTGGTACTGAAGGCAGGCCATTGAAGATTTTAAACAAAAAGTCTGCCCATAAGAAGGGCCAGGACTTCTTGATTTCCAGACTCCATACTAAGAAGGGGGAATTCTGCCTATAAAAGTCTATAGCAAAGTGTGCTGACTTAAGATGCAATTAACCAAAGTAAAGAATCTATGTTATAAAGACACTGCAGATAAAACTGCAACAAAAATATTTACAGGAAAACAATCCCATTTATTGTTGGTCTCATCCACAAATACATATATAAGAACTAGAAGGTGAGGTCTCTGCTTTAAGAGCCTTACCTATGAAATAGGTTTCTCAGTCTCCAGCCTGATTATTATATTCTGTATTTGCTCTTTGCTGTTAGAGTGCTCTTTCTTTTCCTCCTCTCTCTTCCTTCTCTTTTTCTTAATTTTCCTTTTTCTTTTCTTTCTTTTTTTTTTTGGTGATACTGAGGATTGAACTAGGGAGCATTTTACCTCTGCCCTATATCCCCACCACTATTGTATTATTATTATTTTAAATTTTGAAACAGGGTCTTGCTAAGTTGCTGAGGGTTTGGCTAAATTGCTGAGGCTGTCCTCCAACCTGCGATCCTCCTGTCTCAGCCTCCCAAGTACTGGGATTACAGATGTGCATCACCAGGCCCAGCCCTTAGTTTTCCTTATTAATTCATTCTCATTCTCTCTCTCTCTCTCTCTCTCTCTCTCTCTCTCTCTCTCTCTCTCTCTCTCTCTCTTTCTCTCTCTCTCTCTCTCCTCCCCCCCTTCTCTTCCCATTTGTACTCTTTCCTTCTCTTTGAAAACAGAGAGCTGAATGAACATCATCAGGAAGGCATGCCTTGAGAAAATGTACTGGGAAGGACCCTTGGGCCAAGCCTTCTGGAAGGTTTAACAGGCCTCAAGGTCACATGGAGATTTGAAGTCTCACAAGTCCTCAGAGGATAGAGATTTTCCTTTCCTTCGAAGTCAACCTGAACCTAGAAAAAGGCAAGAGGATGGCCAGCCTCCTTGGGGACAGCCTCCAGGAAGGCCAACCCAAAGAAAATACAGTTGCAAAGTTTATCCCAAGAGTGAAGAAAGAAACTACTGGGCAGGGACAGCCCTTCCCATGCTGATGAAGAAGTCATCTCTACATGCCTAATCTTTTTTTAAAATTTTTTATTGGTGCATTGTAATCATACGGCATACATGCACACAGCACTCATTTAACCCTTCCCCAATTCCTGCCCCACTCCCTCACCTCTCCTCCCTGCTCATGTTCGGCTTAGTGATTGACTCTGATATGTTTGTAAATGTACATCATGCACATTACAGTGTTTCCCTCTTCTCCCTCCCATCACCTTCAGTAGGTCGCCTTCTTTGCTCACCTAAGGTTTCTCCTTCTTCATCTGGAGTCCCTCTTATGTCCCACTTTCTCCCTAGCTTCCGCATATTAGGGAGAGCATCTGATTTTTTACTTTTTGTGACTGACTAATCTCACTTAGCATAATGTTTTCCAGTTCCATCCATTTCCCTGAAAATTACATAATTTTTCTACATGACTAATCTTTATCTATTTTTTTTTTACTTTTTAGTAATCAATAATAAGCCAGGCATGGTGGTGCATGCCTGTAATCCCAGTACTTGAGAAGCTGAGACAGGAGGATCGCAGATTCAAGGCCAGCCTCAGCAACTTAGTGAGGCTTTCAGCAACTTATCCAAATAAAAAATGAAATAGGGCTGGGGGTGTAGTTCAAAGGTAGAATGCCCCTGAGTTCAATCCCCAGCCCCACAAAAAGTAGTGATAATATGCCTCCAGCATTCTGAGGATGAATACATTCTCTGAGCATCTCAAGATGATGCTCTCTGGTAATGTTTTACAATTCAGTTCATTGTTATATCTTTTCCCCCGCATTGATTTTTTGCTGTTTAGTTTTCTCAGAAAGAGTCCTTGACAGGTAAGGACAGGATGGAGCCTTCCAAACGTTCCACAGTGAAAATAACAGGCTCCATGCCGGAGAGGAGATGTGAGCAGCTGTACAACAAATAATGAAAATGAAGCCTTCGCTTTTGGAGGACCTCGCAATTTTCAAAGTTATTTCGTGACTGCGCTCTCAGGTGGCAAATGTGTTCCTGACCTGTGTTGCTTAAAGTGAGGCACTTTTGAATGTGGCTGCAAATGGAGGCCATTGCTGACAAGATGGGAAATTGCTAAATTACCCAAAGGTGCGACGTTGATGCACGACATCCACGTCTCTTATTCCCCATCCAAATGGAAATCACTCGGATAGTTTCACAGAATGTTCTGCAGCCCTATTACAGAATATGTAAATATCCTGACCACATGGTAACTTCTATGAATATCTTTTTTTTTTTGTGGTACTGGGGATTTAACCCAGGGGCATTCTACCCCCAAGCCCCTAAGCTATATGAGGTATACCCCCAGTCCTATTTTTTATTCTTTACTTTGAAACAGAGTCTCACTAAGTTGCGGAAGGCCTCACTAAGTAGCTGAGGCTGGCCGTGAACCTGGAGCCTCCAGTCTCAGCCTCTCAAGTACTGGGATTACAAGCATGTGCCATCATGCCAGGGTAAATTCTATGAATATTTTTAAATGTGCAATTATTATTGGTCTGATCGACAACATAGCCAAAAGGAACAATAATCTTGAGAAATTTTATATTAATCACTGTAAATGGCAAGATGAACCAGGAAGGCTGTAAGATGGTCAAATTATTGCTAAAGCTTGCATTTTGTATCGTATTTTACTTTACTTTTGGCAGCTTGAAGAGTTTCATCATAAGTATTTGTGGTTGACATGAAACTAAATTGGTTCCAATATGATCTCCCAAACAGTGCATTCACTCCTGTTACACTGTCTCCCTTGACAAGGTTTATAGAATTCTAAAATGTTGCTGGAAAAATATTTTTAAGATAAAATCATTTCTGAATATTCACTATTTAAAAGTACAGAGTTCTGTATGTCGATTGAAATGTTTTAAATTCTGTTTTTGTAAATCACCTATCATTCGTGGCTACTTTCTACAACAGGAGACTTCAGTAGTTGAGATGGGGACTAAATGTTCCTCAAAGTCCAAAATATTTACTATCTGGACCTTTGCAGAAAGAGTTTGCTGTCCCCAGTATAAAATATCTCAATTTAAAACATTTTACTTTGGGTGTTTTTTGTAAACTCAGACTTTGTGTGTGTGTGTGTGTGTGTGTGTGTGTGTGTGTGTGTGTGTATTCTACTTTCTTAAATCCACAGAGACTCACTAATACAGAAATGTTATGTCATATGTAACACTACTGGGTCATTGTCCAGAAGGGTGAAAAAAAGGATGTAATTATCTTGCTATTTCCTTTTTTATATACTTTTGCTGGTGCACTATAGTCTCACGTCACAATGTAGTTCAGATGGGGCCATCTGCGCACACGACACTTGGTGAGCTTCCCTCTGGCTCCCTCCTCTCTTCTTTCCCTTCCCCATGCATGATATTGAGCTAGGCACTGGTATTCTCACATATGTACGTAACATCAATGCAAGTGTTTCCTTCATTCATTCTCCCTCCCCTACCCCACCACCACCCTCTCCTAAATCTCCTCCATCATGCCACTAGGTTTCTCCTCTTGAAGAGAAAAATCCTCTTTTTCAAGTCTCATTTGAAGAAAACATGATTCTTTCGTAACTAGATAATGGTTTGCACTAATATAACAGTAACTGTCTTCCGACTGTAATTCACTCCATAGTGGTTGTTCTCTCTCTCTCTCTCTCTCTCTCTCTCTCTCTCTCTCTCTCTCTCTCTCTCTCTCTCTCTCTCTCTCACACACACACACACACACACACACACGTCCATATTTTCTTGATGGATCCCATCCATTCATTAAGAAAATATTTATTGAGCACCCAGGAGATACCAGGCACTATGCTGGTTCCTGAGAATGCAAAGTAGAATGGGATACAGCCAATTAGGTGTGGTGGTACATGCCTAGAATCGTAATACTTGGGAGGCTGAGACAGGAGGATCAGAGGTTTGAAGCTAGCCTCAGCAACTTAGTGAGGCCATGTTTAAAAAAAAAAAGACTGGGGGTGAAGCTCAAAGATAGAATGCCCCTGGCTTCAATCCCCAGTACCAAAATAAATTAATAAATATGATGAGGACCCAGCCCATGGCTTCATCAGACCTGCAGTGGACTGTAACATACATGTAATAAATTATTATAGCCCCATGCAGTAAGTACTATTAAGAGGAATTTCTGTAATATATGAAAATATTTTGGCAGCCAAGTGAATCTAGTAAGCAGATGAAGATGTTTGGGGAGACTTCACAAAGGAAGTTATACTTGGTGTGGGCTTTGAAGTCTGAGTAGGAGTTGTTTGCAGTGAAAAATAGAAGAAAAGGAATTTTAAGCTGCAGGAGCAACACAGGCAATGAGGTCCAACAAATGGCATGTCCTAGGACTGGTACATACATGTGCTGGAGGCCAGGGAAAGTGGGGAAGGGGAAAGGGATGAGCTAGGGAAACTGGGCTGGGCTCAGACCTGTAGTAGGGGCTATGGGCATTTCTTAAGCATAGAAATTATATGCTCAGATTTTTTTGGTTTAAGATGATAATAGGGGAATGGAGATGTGATGAGGAAGAGAAACTGGAAGCAACACCTTCCTAGATTGATCAGAGTTATGTCTACCCATGCCCATACGTGATCCAGGGTATCCGTAAATGGAAGATAGCCCAGTGTCAAAGTGAACTGAGGAAAGAGTCCACACAATCTGCTTGTTGGAACATACAAAATGGTCATTACGTGACAATTTTACTTCATAAGAGACAAAAATCTTCGCCTTTCTATTCTTGATTGTGTGCCTGAAAATTGCCAGTACCCAGAGCGGAGCCCATGCAAATGGAAACAGAAGTAGACAGAAATGCTACAGTTACCAACTTTTCTGCTTGTGGTCAAAAAAAGAATGAAGACTCTGTTTCTAAGCCCAGCAACATTGATTATTACAATATCCCAAATCGCAGCCCAGACATCTCCAACTGGAATGTTTCTGCCATACTCTCCCTTCAGAAATGCCTCCTCATTATAGAACTCTTGCAAAAGTGAAATAATTCCAGCTACTGTTTTTCCCATAAAAGGGACCACTGTGTTTCTGCTACTTTCCCCCAGCATGTTTCTGTAGGTGGCCATTTCAACAATAAAGGAAGTTCAAGGGTTCAAACAGATTTCCACTGTTACAGCCCAAAAATTTGAGGTTTTTTCAAGGAAGTTCCCCCTGCTGAGCAATTATGCTTGAATTCAAGGCTGGCTCTTTCTTACCAAAGCTGTGAGGAGAGGAAGGCAAAGGGGAAAGGGGTAAGGAACTGGGGGAGGGAAGAGGAGAAGATAAGAGACTAAAATCAGGGCACTCAATCAGAAGTAAATGGTTGCAACGTGCCATCTGACACCATGGAGACTCAGGAAGGGGGAGGAAAACAGAATCTCTCTAGGAGATTGCTTCATTCCCCACTTTTATTTTTGCTTAGATTTTTTTTTTTTTTTTTTTTTTTTTGCGGTACTAGGGATTGAACTCAGGGGCATTCTACCTCCGAGCTATACCCCTAGCCCTATTTTTTATTCTTTATTTTGAAACAGGGTCTAAGTTGCGGAGTGCTTCACTAGGTAGCTGAGGCTGGCCGTGAACCGGGATCCTCCGGTCTTAGCCTCCCAAATGCTGGGATTACAAGTGTGCGCCACCACGCCTGGCTTTGCTTAGATTTTACTTTGATGAATTTGATGCATTTAGAAGAAATACATCTGCAGGGACCATATGTGGACTGTATTAAGCCTCTAGGAACGTGGTCTCAGAAGATGCTAGAAGGAGCCCGGTAGACTTGCCCATTCTCCCCACAGTCTTGTGATCAACATACTGTTTGGCCATTCCCAGGGAAGTCTCCACCCCTATGTGATGCTCCACCACCTCCTCAGGGCAGAGCAGGGCAGATCCAGTCCCATGATCCCCCCTTGCAGCGTTGCCAAGAGCAACAGAGATCTGCTGCTTTGCCAATTTTTTTTCAGCCTTTCTGTCCTCCATTCCTGAAGCCCTAAAGGAGAGTTACACCAAAGACCCTTATTTCCCCACCCCTAATCTCCTTTCTCCACTTCTCTGTGTGAGCCAGTGTATGTGTGTTGGGGGGAACAGGCTTCCATCTGACTGTGTGTGTCTCTGCATCGTTTATCCCAAAGTGGAATTCATCATCCTCACCATTTCCAGAGGGGATGCAGAAGAACATCACAGGCTAGAAAAGTTCTTGTTTCCCTTTTCCTTGAAACTATGAGAGCCCACTTCTCAGGCTTCTTGGAGGGAGGCTTTTAGTGAGAACTGCTCAGGCATCATTTCTTTGCTAGTAACTTCATAGAGAAACCAGACTCAAGCTAAGAAGAGGTATTTTTTTTTTTGCAGTGCTGGAGATGGATCCCAGGGCTGTATGCACACTAGGCAAATGCCTTACCACTGAGCTACACCCCCAGCCCAGAAGAGAAATTCTTTAAGATATATTACCCAACGATTTCACTGAGAGGGGGAAATATTATGAAATAAAATCCTGAAAGCCTATACATTTTTCAAAGCAAATTGCACATGAACGTCCACGGTTGTCAATGATTCAAATGAACTTTAGCATGAAGGCATGTGCTGGGGGCCTTCATGAATGTACTACTGTATTTGGAGCTACAGGGATTCATTTGTGACAAGCCCGCCCCCTCCAGGTGACCTTTATACCTTGGCTCTCTGTTGCCCTGAGTAAGGATTCACTTATTTCACAAAGAAGCTGACTAAGGCTAAAAGAATGTAGCTGTTTTTGTGGAGATGCTATGGCTGATTGCACAGAAGGCAATAAGGAGAAAAATTGTCTTCTCAACACTGGGCCAGTACCCCTAATCAATCAAATGCCCAGAAGAAGTCACCTGAGTTAAGGGCCAGTGTTCTTTGTTGTGCCTTTCTGTGTCTACAGTCTAGAAGTCTAGATACGGAGTGCATCAAAAGGAAGCAGGTAGATTACTTTTTAAAAATTAAAAGAGCCAGGCATGGTGGCGCACGCTTGTAATCCCAGCATTTGGGAGGCTGAGACCGGAGGATCCGGGTTTGTGGCCAGCCTCAGCTACCTAGTGAGGCACTCCGCAACTTAGTGAGACCCTGTTTCAAAATAAAGAATAAAAAATAGGGCTGGGGGTGTAGCTCGGAGGTAGAATGCCCCTGAGTTCAATCCCTAGTACCGCAAAAAAAAAAAAAAAAAAATTAAAAGAATGCTTCTTCAGGCTTCCCCAGGAAGTGGCTAAATATATATATATTATATATATATATTTGTTGAGATTTTGCTAAGATGAGCTCCCTCCCATTATGAAGTGATTATTCTGTTTCTATGTGGTTTTTGAGGGTTTGAGGGAAACATACCTCAAAAGGTCTATAAGAACCTTTTTTGACGAGTTTGGGTAGCTTGTGCTACTTTACACAGCTAAGATGGTATCTACTTCAGGATGCTTCAGGATGAGGAGAAGCAGAAGCCCTTGTCTTATAAGTAGACAAATTCAAGAAGTCTTTGAGAAAATGAAATACCATTGCCTAGAAATAAAATGTAAACCATATCCACATTTTTTTTTCGTTTGACTTTCTAAACTCATAAGGCCTGCTATGATTTAGCAAAATGGAAAGCATCCTTTTAAACTTAAATTCTTCCCATTTAGGAAAGATCAGTTATTTTCTTGAGAAAATGGAAAGGAAAGATATATTGAGCCTGAGGGTTAGAAGGTACAGCTACAATCTGGATCTTTGTAAGACAGAGATGCCCAAATACTAGACAGGACCCAGTTGCAAAAGCCCAAAGCCCCAGAATACTGACGGAGCATGTATGGTAAGTAAAATAGTAAACTTCTTTCTATGCTTAGCAGCTTTTATTGGTCCAACTTTTGAAGCTGTCTATCTTTTCAACCTTTCAAGTGTCAAATAATAAATCCACTTCCCCAACAGTTTTCTCATTTGCAAAAGCACAATTGTCTCCCACTTTGGAGCAAATGACTACAGATTCTTTTTTTCTTTCTGGAAAGAAAGAAAAGAATTTTGAATAGAGTCTGAAAAGGCTAACCAATCTGACAAAGCCTGTGGTTTCATTTCAATTAATGCCTAGTTTAAAACTGTCTAATGACATCAAGAGAGGATGAGTCATAACAAAAGTGACTTAGCCCGCATTTTAAAACATTCATGTGAATAGCAGCAGCATCGTGAAAGAGTATTAATTAAGCAACTCATATGATCATGATGCAATGAACCCAAGAGGAGAAAAGACAACAATGACAAGACTGCAGAAACTTTAGTTGAATAAAGTAGCCACAATCCCAGACACAGTCAGCATATTTATTTAGAAAATGGACTATATTTATTTACTGGAGGGCAAAATTACATATACAGGAATTTTCCCAGGCTAATCTGAAAAGGGCATATAAACACTCAGTTCTCATTGTTGTGTATGTGTTTTGGAAATACGTGTACACACATGTACTAAACATACAGGTATTCACTTATTCAAATATATATGTGTGTGTGTGTGTGTGTGTGTGTGTGTGTGTGTGTATGTTGTTCTTCAATTAGGCTATAGTTTAGTCTTCATAGTTAAGATCAGAGGTTGACAAACTTCAGCCCACAGGCCAAATTGGCCCACCACCTATTTTTGTAAATAAAGTTGCATTGGAACACTGCCACACTTACTCATTTATGTTTTATCTATAGCTGCTTTCCCACTCAATGACAAAGCTAAGTACAGGTAACATAGACCGCATGGCCTGCAATGCTTAAAACTGTATTCTCTGGCTGGGTGTGGTGGCTCATGCCTGTAATCTCAGTACTTGGGAGGCTGAGAAAGGAAGATTGCAGGTTTGAGGGCGGCCTCAACAATGTAGTGAGACTTTTAGCAATCTAAGGAGACTCTATTTCAAAACAAAAAAATAATTTTTTTAAAGTACTGGGGGTATAGCTCAGAGGTAGAATGCCCCTGGGTTCAATCCCTAGTACCACACAAAAAATTTAGTCTCTGGGTCTTTATAGAAAAAGTTTGCCAGTTTCTGATTAAGAAACCAGATACCTTCTAGCTCACACGTAAGTCAGAATGAGTATATTGTTCAGGTTCAATTCAACAAGGTCTAGACTTTTTCTCTAACCTATTGGGAAGTGTTGTTAAATATAAGGATGCACTAAGAATTCAGATCAAAGGAACTTTTGAGACAGTATAATTGCTACCTTTGTTTTGAATCTTAATTTCTCTGGAAATTCTTTTGAGCTATTTTCTTCATGTGAAATAATGTATACATTACTTTAATATGTATGTGTATTATAAATAAACACATTATTTCAGTATACAAATGTCATCAAATGGAGCCACACAGATGTAACTCATCCATAATTCAAGAACTTCATATATGCACAAGATTTCTCTCACTTTTTGGTGTGAATATCAAATACACTTAACTCCATAACATTTACCATCATTCACAATCATGTCATTCTATGTCATTGCAAACTTCAGGGAAATATATAACAACCAGTGGCAGCAGAATACTCATCTCGATTCTACTGTTCCAAAAGTATGAAGCAGCCCATAATTCCAAAACCATTGTGAAAAACACCTAGGTATAACAACCACTTACCCCTTATGAAATAGATTACTGTATTTCAAAAATAAAATATTTGTTATTGTTTTTTGTGTAAAAGAAAAGAAAACTGTGCTTAAAAGTACATTGGAAGCCAGGCATGGTGATGCATGCCTGTAATCTCAGTACTTGGAAGGCTGAGACAAGGAGGATCACAAGTTTAAGGCCAGTCTCAGAATCTTAGCATGGCCCTCAGCAGCTTAGATAGTCCATGTTTCAAAATAAAATAGGTCTAGGGGTATAACTTGGAGGTAGAATGCTCATGGGTTCAGCTTCCAGCACACACACACACATACACACATGCGTGCAAAAAGTGCATTGGGGACTGATACAAATGTGTGATAGAGTGCCAGGGGAGGAAAACGTTACAGAATATGGTCACCAGTTTTACTACACTACCTGGTTATATTTTCAGAAATATCCCCTTTTTCTCTCTAAGTTCAATAAACTCTGATTTCATTTCTCATACAGAACTCATTAATTATCCCCTGGTGATATGAAATTGCTTTCTTTTTTAAAAAAAATCTAAATGTAAGGCATTTTACTGTTTGAGGCTAACGACGGAGCATAATACACATCATTGCTGTCATCTTCTGCAACCCATGCCCTGAAGGTGACACAGACAGTGACGAGGTGTGGTAGTATAGCTACAACTGGATTATACTACATGTAGATGCAGGATGTCACATTCATGATTTGGATCAAGGATACATGACCTCATTCCATGGCTAGTCAACATAGGCAAATGTAATTTATTGGAGCCAGGAGGCCTCATTATGATCTGGCATTCAATTTAGCCCCTTCCTCTTACCAAAGTATCCATCTCAACTTGCCTTGCAAAGAAAAATGAGAGCTACATAGGAAACCTCTGTATTACTAGTCTTTTTTTTTTTTTTTTTTTTTTTTTACAGTACTGGGGATTGAACTCAGGGGCATTCTACCTCTGAGCTACACCCTCAGTCAGTCCTATTTTTTATTCTTTATTTTGAAACAGGGTCTCACTAAGTTGCGAAGGACCTCACTAAATAGCTGAGGCTGGCCGTGAACCCGGATCCTCCGGTCTTAGCCTCCCAAATACTGGGATTACAAGCATGTGCCACCATGCCCGGAAAGATTTCTTTCTTTTTTTTATGGTACTGGGGATTGAATGCAGGGGCATTCTGCCCCCGAGCCACACCCCCCCCAACTTTTTTTTATTTGGAAACAAGGTTTCATCAAGTTGCTCGAACCTGCGATTCTCCCATCTCAGCATCCCAAGTACTGGGATTACAGGCATGCACCACCAAGCCTGGGTCCTTACTCACTGGTATCCTAAGGTCTGTTTTTAAAAATGGAGCAGAGTGTTGGTGTCAGAAAGGTCAATCTGGTCTCCTTTCCATGACATTGCTAAAAGCATGTCTGACCTTTTCTGGGCAGATAATGAACTAGTTATTATCTCAATGGAAGGTCCTGACTCTTTCTATATGCCCCATCATCAGCTCACCATGTTTAATTCAATCTGTGTTTATGCAGCTCGGATGTAATCCCACCAGATTCAGCCATTCCCTTTCCAGACAAGGATTCTGCTGCTATCATGAGGCTGGTATCACTTTCAGGAAGGATGGGGGAAAGAAAGCTTTATCATCACAAGAAGACCACCCTCAGACACAACCATTTTTAAAAAATGCTTTGGCATGTTTGGGGGATTTCATTTCTCAGTGGATCTGAGATAAGCCACCCTGAGAGCTTTTAATTGTTTCTTTGAGGCTATTGTTATTTAGACTGTATGGACACTTGAAAGGCAACTCTCGGGGTGGAAAATGGAAAATGGTTTCGTTCTCTGAATCTCATTCGAGGCACAGAGCTACTCAGCTAAGCAAGAAATTCTAGATGGTGGAGCTGTTTTGCAAGTAGCGCTTTAAAAAAAAAAGTCATTAAGTAAATAAAACTTCTCATTTTGTTCAAGTCCCACCTTGTTTATGTAGGCCTCATTATTACTCCATTACAATAATAATCAGTGCTATTTGCCAAAGAAAGGATTTGACTTTCCTCCTTTTTTTTTTTTTCTTTTGTGGTACTGGGAATTGAACCCAGGTACATTCTACCTCCTAGCTACACCCACCGCCTTTTCTATATTTTGTTTTGAAACAAAGTCTCACTAGGTTGATGAGAGTCTTGCTACATTGCTGAGGCTGGTCTTGAACCTGCAATCCTCAGTCTCAGTCTCCCAAGTACCGGGATTACAGGTGTGCACACTGTGCCTGGCAATGTTCCTCCTTCTTAATAAGATTGCTTTGCCTACCTCTTTGATGTTGGGTATGGCTATGTGACTTGCTTTATCCAACAAAGGATGAGCAGAAAGTGGTATGTGGCACTGGTAAGATGTGATAGGGCAACACTTTGAGAGCCAGTGTGTAATCTACTGTATTCCCCTTTGTGATGTGTGTGTCAAAATGGAGCTGCCATTAGTGTGGATATCAGAACAATTATAACTAGCAGACCACCCCTGTTGACACCCTTAGACAAGTGGTGTAGGAGAAAAATAAACATTTGCTATACAAAGCCTCTCAAATTTGGGGGATGTTTATTACCGCAGTATAACCCAGCTTATCTTGATGTTCCGATTCCACTTTCTTTTAGCATGTAATGGACATATTCAAGTGAATTCCCATGGAACACCCTCAACAAAGAAAGAGAGAGTGAGGGAGGGAGAGAGAGAGAGAGGGAGGGAGGGAGGAAGGGGAACATGGTAAAATTAATGTTTGATCAACTATAAATTTTCATGAAGTGCTGCTACCTAACTCGTTTAAGACTTTTCACACATCATGATATGCTTATCTTTTTCTTGATCAGGAAATAGCAGAACTTACAGTGTGCAACAAGTACATTGCCTTATTAACTAAATGCGATGCCCTCCATTCATATGCTGATGCTCTAACTCCCAGTGTGGCTGTATTTGGATATAGAGCCTCTAAGGAACTAATTAGGGTTAAATGAGGTCATAAAGGTAAAGCCCTGACCCAATGAGATTACTGTCTTTATATGAAGACACACCAGAAAGCTCCTCTTCCCCCAGCACACACCTCTCCTCCGCCCCTATGTGAGAATGAAGTAAGAAGGCAGTCATCTGCAAAATAGGCTCAGGGCTTTACCACAAACCAAGCTGGCCAGAGCTTTGATCTTAGTCTTCCAGAACTGTGAGAAGTCAATGTCTGTTTTGAAGCCGCCACTTCATGGTGTTATGGCAGCCTGAGGAGGCTAATACACACCGAGACTAGTTGAATGGGCATATGAAATAGATGAGTTGATGATTACTTGAAAGAAACTTCTCTCACAACTAGAAATTTCTTTAAAAAGCCCATCTTGAGGAAGGGGGGAGGACAAGGTGGAAGGAGGGACCTGGACAGTGCCTGACCGTGGGGGCCTAATGAATGTGCATTGTGTGCCAGGCACTGAGTGCTAGGCTGCAGCTACAAAGTCAAATGACACTGGGTTCTGACTCCAAAGAACTCATGACCTCATAGAAACAACATCGGGCAAACACATTACTTCAATACCACAAACATTAGCTGACCTACCCTGTGCTAGTAAACATCACACAGAGATTAAACCAGGCAATATGTAGTATGGATTATCTGATCATTATTATTATTGTTTTTTGATATTGAGGATTGAACCCAGGAGTGTTCTACCACTGAGCTATACCCTAGCCCATTTATTTATTTATTTATTTACTTTTTTTTTTTGAAACAGGATCTTGCTAAATTGCTAAGAGTCTTGTTAACTTGCCATGGCTGGCCTCAGACGTCTTAACCTCCCAAGTACTGGGATATAAGGTGTGCACCACCATGCCTGGCTGATCATACTGCTCAATTATGAGGATCAATAAGCAGGTGGGTAGGTGGGAGGAGACAAACACTTTGTGGTCTCTTACCACATGGCAGCAAGACTGTCTTCAGATTGTTGCCATCTTCCCCTTGAACTGGTCTCATTCTGGCTAATTTATCCTAGAAGACTTTGAGAAGAGTCTAAAACGCATGGTGTCTTGTAAACAGCAGGTGCTCACTAAAGATGAACCCTGAAGAGCAACATCTTCAACTCCACCATGTAATAGTTTGGTTCAAATAAAAAGCTATACAATTGTTTGTGTGTGTGTGTGTGTGTGTGTGTGTGTGTGTGTGTGTGTGTGTGTGTGTGTGTGTGTTATTTACTGGAGATTGAACCCAGAGCATTCTACCTCTAAGTCACACCCCTGGCCCTATTTTATTTTTTGTTTTGAAACAGGGTCTCACTAAGTTGCTGAGGCTGGCCTTCAAACTGCAATCCTCCTGTCTCAGCCTCCCAAGTACTAGGGTTACAGGCATGCACCACTATTCCCAGATCACACGTCTTAATATACAACTCAAAGCAAGTAGCCTTTCCATAGCACAACATCTGAATTAACACACCACTTAGCTGTCATGAACAGTAACAGAAGCAGGATTAAATTTTTACCTGAAAATTAGCAAAATAATCTCTCCAAAAAGAAATATCAGTATTCCTCAGAAAGAGTCTGCTTTTCAGACCTTTCCTAAAATTTTATACACAAAGCATCACTTCTTTAGACTGTCACTCAAGGGACCTTAGACCAGATCATGGAAGACTCACAATCCCTCTGTTGAAGAATAATTGACCTCTCTTCTCTAAAAATACAGTACAGATTCCTTCCAAGTTGTCTGGGCTATTTATAATGATTAGGAAAAGTGAGAAATGAGAGAAGGGTTTCCAAACACAGTTTACAGGGAGGAAACTGAAAAAAAGAAAATAATGTTAAAAAAAAGAAAGAAACACTCTGATACCAGAAGAGAAAACAACACAATCTCCCCATAACTTTAGATTCACTACATTAATCTTTTAATACAGAAATGGATTTGCTGAGATAGATACCGACATAGTCACTATTAGATGTCAGTCACACTCTGCTTCTGCAAAAACAATGCATGGGTGACGAAGCCAGAGATGTGGGCTTCCCAGTTATGCCCAAGCCTGCTCGCGAGGCAGAAAGAGGACGGAAGGCTCAGGAACTCATAGTACCCAGTCTTTCTTCCACAGGGATGTTTTTTGTTTATGCGGGTTATCACTTGGATGCTAAAAATCCCATTTTAGGTTGCAGGGAGCAAGGAACTCATATCCTGACCCCTTTCTCTCCTTGGTACATTCTTCAAGATCTCAGTCAACCTCTAGCTTTTCCCTCTTCCTCTGTGATGGCAAAAGCCAGAAACCAGACTACGATAGACTGAGGAAACTATAGCCTTTGTCTTTAGGTAGGATGGCAAGGTAGTGCTGGTTTTCTGTCTGAGAGAGATTGACAGAGAGTTTTAAGGAGTCCTGGGAATGCCAGCCTACTGCTCAGTAGCAGTGGTGAGCCTGCACACAGACGTGTTCAAATGTCCTAGCCCTGTGGTTTTTTGGTTTGTTTTGTTTTAATGAAAAAGAGTCCCGTGGTAGAACCCCACCTCGACACTACTATAATTAACTGGGATGTAGGGTACTGCAACTTGGAAAACATCTCAACTGTCTTTGCTTTCCTCCGCCAACACTCAGGGAGGACACCCAGACGGCACAGGTCCCCAGATTGCAGAGACATAAACACAGAGAAGGATTTTGTGGCAGCTTCTTGCAGACCCACTTGTTTATATGGGAAAATGAATGGCCAGCATGGAGAGGTAAGGTCAGTTCTGAGACATATTTTCCAGGAGCACTGATTGCAAGCTAAGAAGGAATCCTTTGCAAAGTAGTATTCAGATTGGAGCAGGGGTGGGGTATGGCTTGGAGTGGAAAGGGCATGAGAGGAGAAAGAGCCACGTGGGTTTGGGAAAGTCATCTGAGCGCCTCTGAGCCTCAGTTTTCTCATCTGCAGAGCTGAAATAATAACCCTTGGCTTTCTTACCTCACCACGATGTTATGAGAACCAACAGAGATAAGGTGTGGGAAAGTGCTTTTGAAAATTCTAAAGAGCCACCCACAGGTAAGGGGTTATTATATCCCAGCTCATCCAGAGTCTTTGGAGGCAAATTTTCAAATTAAATTGCTTCTCAGTGGTAGTTCTCACCGTGTGGTTCTCTGGCTTCTGCCTACCCACATGGGGGATGAGTCTCTTGCATGGCAGGAGAAGCCTCGGGGGATGTTTCACTTGGAGAGAGAATGGTCTCAGGAATGCTGATTGTGGAACAGAGAGTGGACCTGTCACGTGCACCACACACACCTGCTCCCTCCTGGGCAGGAGGGCAACAGGCAGCCAGGTGCGTGCATAGGCATGCCAGGTACTGTCATCACCAACCCAGGAGCGACATGTGAAAAAGCTGACACCATCACGTTCTACAAAATCGAAGAAGCGGTCCTCACTTTCTCCTCTCCCTCACCTCATCCTCTGCCCCCCTCTAAGAAAGGGAATTTAAGGATGAATAAAAAAAATCTTTTTTCACTGGAAGATTTGGAAGGTAGGATCTCACTGTTCAAGTGTCACACACTTCTAGATAACACCGCTCTGTGGCCCTTCCAAGGTCCCTAGGGCCCTGAAATCCGTTGAACTTTTTTCTCTATCATCTGTCATTGCCTTTTCTGTCTTGATACTTAAATTGAATCACCTCAGAATCAAGATAGAGTCTGTCTGGGCTGGGGATGTAGCTCAGTGGCGGAGCACTTGCTGAGCATATGTGAGGCTCTAGGTTTGATCCCAGGTGCCACATGCTAAAAAAGATAGATCCTAAAATACAATGTTCACTCATTCAACAGGTGTGTTACTGGGGACTGAAACCAGGGGCATTCTACCTCTGAGCTACGCCCCCAACCCTATGTTATTTCTTGTTTTGAAACAAAGTCTCACTAGCTTGCTGAGAGTCTTGCTAGATTGCAGAGGCTGGCCTCTAACCTGTAATACTCCTGTCTCAACCTCCCTAGTACTGGAACTACAGGCATGTGCCACCATGCTCAGCTTAATTCAGCAAATATTTACTCAGTTCCTACCTTGTGCCAGGCAAGTGAGCACTGGTGTGTGGAGATCATCTACTTGCTCACCTTAACCTGCTCACACCTGGATGCCATTTCCTGGCACCCCATGAAATTATATGTGGTCATATGACTGAGGTTTTGTCCTCTGGAATACGAATGGAAATAATACAACTTCCGGGTATGGCTCATCAAAACCTGGTCTATATGAATCTCCATTCTTTCTTGTGCCATCTGCCTGGCAGATGCAGACCTGGAAACAGAGAATGAGCCTAGGGGATGAGAGAAGTACAAAATGAAAAGGGCCTACCTAGATTTCTAGATAACCATGCAGAAAGTCATCTACTGAACACCCACATTGAATTTTCACATGGGCAAGAAATAAAATTTCTGTTGTATTCATCCATTGAGCTGTTTGGGTTCTTTCTTTCTTTTCTTTTTTCTTTCTTTTTTTTTTTGTGGCACTGGAGATTGAACTCAGGGGCATTCTACCTCCAGGCTATGCCCCCAGTCCTACTTTTATTCTTTATTTTGAAATAGGGTCTCACTAAGTTGTGGAGGGCCTTACTAAGTAGCTGAAGCTGGCTAAGAACCTGTATCCTCCGGTCTGGTCTCAGCCTCCCAAGTACTGGGATTATAAGCGTGGGCCACCACGCCTGGCTTGGGGTTCTTTTTTGTTTGGTTTTATTTTTGGTTTTTATATTTTTATTGGTGCATTGTAATTATGCATCATAGTGAGGTTCAAAGTGATACACACACACACACACACACGCACGCACGCACACAGCAACTTGGTATGTTTCCCTCGACATCCCACTCTACTGCCAGCTCCTCCTTCCTCATCCATGTTAGTGAGATTGGTTGTGATGCCTTCATATGTGGACATAGTATTATTTGAACTCTT
Organism: Graphiurus murinus; assembly: GCA_004027655.1. Classification (NCBI taxonomy): domain Eukaryota; kingdom Metazoa; phylum Chordata; class Mammalia; order Rodentia; family Gliridae; genus Graphiurus; species Graphiurus murinus. Next base: position 69,390 of record PVLC010004040.1, read on the forward strand.
CCCTTTCTCAATCCTCCATTTCCCCTCTCCACCTCCCTCCCCAAATACCCTTTCACTATTCTATTGGTCCCTCTCCTCATTAATCTGAAGTCCCTTTTATTTCCTATTTTCTCTCTAGCTTCTACATATGAGAAAAATAAAGGAACCTTGACTTTCTGAGACTAGTTGATCTCACTTAGCAACACATTCTCTAGTTCTATCCATTTTCCCTCAAATGACGTAATTTTGTTCTTCTTGATGGCTGAGTTAAATACCACTGGGATTCTTTATTACAGAAATTAGTCTACCCTGATTCTACAGCTGGGAGTACAATAGGGGGATAAGACATGACCCCTAATCCCATGAAGTTTTCAATTTAGTGGAGGAGCACAAAAATAAACAGGTAATCACAAAAGAGGGAGGCAATTGCCATGAAAAGAGACACAGAATGTTGTGGACAACTAACTTAATAGGGGGGTCAGTCAGAAGGCCACCATGAGTAAAGGTCATCAAGGTCAGAACTAGAGAAAGGTGTAGGAGGAGCTACAGAAGGGGGCATGTAAGAGGAACTGGAAGAATCTTAGAACTGGGGCCATGGTAATGAGTCTGGGGAGGCAGAAGGAGAGAAGAGGCTGGAGAGAGGCTGGAACCAGACTCATGTGGTCTTGAAAACCTACTTGTTAGCCAGGTGGGGTGACAAACACTTGTAATCTCAGTACTTGGGAAGCTGAGACAGGAGGATTGCAAGTTCAAGGCCAGCCACAGCAACCTAGTGAGACCTTGTTTCATAATAAAAAATTTAAAAAGGACTGGAGGTATAGCTCGGAGGCAAAACACCCGTGGGTTCAATCCACAGCAACACACACACACACACACACACACACACACACACACACACCCCTATATATTTGTTTATATGTTGTCATAAAAATATTAGGAAGACCAGTAGAAAAGTGGAAGGGGATTGAGGGAGGGAAGAGAGGAGGAGAAAAAGGAGAACAGTTCAAATAATGCTATGTTCCTATCTGAAGGCATCACTACCAATCTCACTAACCTGTATGGAGAAGTGGGAACAGGGAAGGAGCCAGAGGGAAACACACCAGCATGTATGTTTGTATCACTTTAAATCTCACTATGATGCATAATTACAATGAACACATAAAAGTATATTTAAAAAGTAAAAGGAAGCCATGGGAGAATGCAAACTGGGAATTGTGACTTGCAAGATTTCACTCTGCAGGAGTGAAAGAATGGACCGTGGGACAGCAAGATGAGACAAACCTGCTCACCCACTGAGAACCTCTTCCAGGCCCTGGCCTGCTGCCTCCAGTCCTCAGGCATTAACAGCAGCCGGGATCCCACCCACCTTTGCCCTGCACCTCACCATCTTTAAGGGGACTGCTGGCCGCTTTTGTAAGGGACCACTCTCAACAGAATCACTTCCCCTGGCCCCAGGGCTCCTCATTCCTGGTTCCTATCTGTCTTCCTGCCAGCCCGCTTCTGAGGCCCCAACATGCCTCTCAGCAAGCCCACGGGGAATTTTGACACAAAGGAAGAGGCTGTACTGTTCTTGTCTTACACTCTCCATAAACAATGCTCATTGAACATCCCGCATTATACCAAGAGACAAGTGCCACTGACAATGAGAACAAACCAGCCAGGTGATTTTTACCATGACATTAGCTGTCAGACAAAAACAGTCTGTCAGAAAGACAGGCAAGAAGTTGCACAGAAGGGCAGGCACAATCACTAGAGCACAGTCACTAAAATAGCCACACCTGTCAAGGCAGCTCCGGAAACAGATGAAGAAGGGAAGCTAGAGGGAGGGGGGCTTCGATCTAAGGGATCCACTAGGTGAGCTGGTTTCTAAGCAGAACTCAGACCCCTTGGCAGATGTGGTCAGGAGTGACAGATTCTGGGAGAAGGGAAGCCAAGAAGAAAAAGATCAAGAAGGACCCAGGGCAGATTTTCCTTTAGAGCACAACCTTAAATGGGAACAGATTCTTATTTTTATTCCAGGTATGTCCAAGTGAGAAGAAATCACAGTTTATTTCTCACGTTCCTCTCTTGCTCCTCTCTGAATGACAATGTTGGCAGCATGGCTACATTTGTCATTCTGCAGCTGAGATGCTAAAGTGCTCAAGGTTGCCCTGCTCTTTATGTCCATCCCAGGAATTACTAATGAAGACTGGCTATATTCCCCAGCAGGAATGTGCCCCATAGCAGAAATTTCAACCTGGGAATATTCCACCAAGGACAGTGGGGGGAAAAATGGCCCAGCCCTGTTTCTCAGCACTGACCACAAAGACAGGCCACCAGAAGCTGGGCTCAAAGCCTGCAATCCTTCTCCTTGTCCTTGGTCAGCCCTTGTAACAGAGGATGGCTAGCTGTTCAGCAAATCTGTTTCTCTTTTCCTCCTAGATACATAAATAGATTGTATGCACTAATCTCTCCCCTGTAGTTAGATATGGCTATGTCACTGAGTTCTGGCCAATAAAATGAGTGCAAGTGATGTAAGTCACTTCCAGGCCTATACAATAAAAGGCTCCCGTGTGCAATCTTTTATTATCTTTCTCTATTCAGTGGCTGAATGGAGGGGATGCCTAAGACCTAAAGGAGGCAAGATGAAAAGCACCTGGGTCCTTGAGTTACCATTTGGAAGAGAGCCATTGCAGATGGTCACATGACCAGGATCAGACTATCATATGAGAGAAACAAACTTTTATTGTGTTCAGTCACTGAAAGCTGGGGACTGTTATAGCAGCTCACCTAACGTAAGAGTCCCTTCTCAGATGACGAGCAAATATTTTCTTCCATTTTGTGGGTTTACTTTTTACTTTCTTGATGAGGTCTTTTAAAAGACAAAGTTTTAATTTTTTTTGTGGTACTAGAGATTGAACTCAGGGGCATTCTACCTCCAAGCTACACCCCCCAGACCTATTTTTATTCTTTATTTTGAAACAGGGTCTCACTAAGTTGTGGAGTGCCTCACTAGGTAGCTGAGGCTGACTGCGAACCTGGATCCTCCGGTCTCAGCCTCCCGAATGCTGGGATTACAAGCGTGCGCCACCACGCCCAGATCACAAAGTTTTAAATTTTGATGAAGTTCTATTTATTTTTGTTGTTGTTGTTGTTACTTGTGCTTTCAGGATCATATCTAAGATACTAAAAGGATCACAGTAATCCAAGATCACAAAGATTTACCACTATGTTTTCTTGTAAGAGGTTTATAGTTTTAACTCTTAAATTTGAATCTAAGATTGATTTTTTTGTGTGTACTGGGGATTCAACCCAGGGGCATTCTAACTCCACACTCACCCCCACCCCATTTTATTTTTTTATTTTGAAACAAAATCTTGCTAAATTGCTGATCCTGGCCTTGAACCTGCAATCTGCAGCTCCCAAGAACTGGAGTTACAGACATGCACCACCATATTGGGCTTCTGATTGATTTTGAGTTGATTTTTGTTGTGATGATTTGCATGTGAACATTCAGTTGTTCCAACACCATTTGTTAAAGGGATTACTGTTTCCTCTATTGAATTGTTTTGGCACCCTATTGAAAAGCAATTTATCATAAATGCAAGGGTTCACTTTCAGACTCTCAATTTTGTTCCATTGATCTATATGCCTGTCATCACATTCTCTTGATTACTGTAGCTCTGTAATATATTTTGAAACTGGGAAATATATATTCTCCATTTTTATTCTTTTTTTGCAAGACTGTCTTGGCTATTTTGGGTATCTTCCATTTCCATATGAATTTTAGGATCAGCTTGTCGATTTCTGCACAACATTTAGCTGGGATATTGATATGGATTGCACTGAATCTGTGTATTAGTTTGGGGGCTATTGCCATCTTACTAATACTAAGTCTTCCAATACAAGAACATTGATATCTTTCCATTTATTTAGGTTTTATTTTCCTTCAATGATGTTTGATGCTTTTCAGGGTATAAATCTTACGCTTCTTTTGTTAAATTGGTTTCTAAGTATCTTATTCTTGCTATTGTAAATGGAATTTTCTTAATTTTTCCTGATTGTTCATTGCTAGTGTGTAGAATATTATTTATTTATTTATTTATTTATTTATTTATTTATTTATTTATTTATTTATTTATTGGTACTGGGATTGAACCCAGCATTCTACCACCAAGCTACACCCCTGACCATTTTTTTATTTTTTATTTTCAAACAGCTTCTCACTAGGTGCTGAAGGCCTCACTAAGTTGAAATGTAGAAATTTCTGCCCTGCTTATTCACCACTGATTTTCCCAGAGAAGACCGGGAATGCTCACTGCCTTGGTTTTGTGACTATGCTAGGAGAGGGCCCCCCCCAACCTCCCCTCCTCCCCGGGGTTCTTCTGCAGATTCCAGCCTTATGCTGAAAGCAGGAGGCCTGTAGGGAAGTGCACTGGCTCAAACTGGGGATTCTTCTCGTCTTCCTTTAAAGCTTCTGCTTCCTGATTTAATTCTTAATGATTATCTTCCATTTAAATTTGCCTTTGGATTTAAAGGAGGCTAACTTCAACAATTCTGTAAACCCAGATAATCGAGCTAGAAAGAAGTCGGATAAATTGAATGGCTTTTTTAAAGATGTGGAATGAGCATGAAAATATGCAACCTGGAACAGAAATAGAAATAAATCACAGATAATTGATGTGTCATCGCTGGGGTAAAGACAGAAATAGGGAGACTTGGAGATCTTCTGAGACTGAAGATGGAAGGCCATGTTTTATTTTCTTGTTGTGCTATTATTTAAGCTATGTGTCTTAGTGGAAATAGTTTCCCTGCCGTAATCTTCTTTAAGGTTCCCAGAACATTCTTAATGTCCAATAATTATGGAGTAGAGTAGGAACCTATGCTCCTAAAAAGTTACAGGGTATCAATTTGGTGATGAATGGAATTATTATATCATTTTAAAATTTTTCATTAGTTTTTATATTACATCAGTAACACAGAGGGGAAAAAAAGTACTTGGCTTTCCTTGACTCCCCCCAAAAGTTATCTATAATCCCACCTGCTGAGATAACCACGGTTAACATTTTAGAGCAATGTTTTTCACACTGTGCCATTAGGAGATCATAAAAGCAACTTAGTGGGTCATGAGCAGCATTTTAAAAATGAAACAGGAGAACGAAGAACAAAAGCAGAGTATAATTGGAATAAAGTAGACTTGGGTAGGAAAGGATAATATAGTAAGGAAAAGCAAAAATAGACACATCAGAATGCACCACACAGAGAAAATATAAGTATTGTTAATAAACTATTTTTTCTGCTATATGTGTTTACTGGCTCACAAATGTAAAACATATTTTTCACTGTGTATCATGATCAAAACATGTTCTAAAAATACTGACTTGAGCCAAGCATGGTGGTGCACACCTATAATCCCAGTAGAGGGCGGCTGAGACAGGAGAATCATAGGTTTGAGGCCAGTTTCAGCAATTGAGGCCCTCAGTAACTTAGTGAGACTCTGTTTCAAACTAAAAATAAATAAAAAGGGCTGGGGGTGTAGCTCAGAGGTAGAATGCCTCTGGGTCCAATTCCTAGTAACACACACACACACACACACACACACACACACACACACATACAAATACACATCCCACATACATGAGTGCATGCACACTGATTTTGTATATAACCTTCCAGACATTTTTCTTTCCTATATCTTCTAAGTACACATGCAATAATCTGCATATGATTTTGAAACAAGTATTTTTAACTCTGTAATGCACCACAAATATATTTCTAGGTTAATAAATATCCATCAGTAACATCATTTTAATGGTGGTAGAGTATTTCAGTATATAGTAAGACATCTTATACTGATGTATAGTAATGGTTGTTTAAGCAATTTTCTATGGTTAGTCATTGAGGATATTTCAAATATTTCTTACTTATAAACAACACTGATGCACCAATAAATTCTTTTGTTTTGCTTTACCAATTATTTTCTTAGGTTAAAGTCAGACATGAAATCTTTAGCATACAATTTTTGTGCATTAATTTCATAAAAGCTAACTGCCTACCAGCCAAAATTACTCAATTTACATTCCCATCAGCAGTGTCTGAAAGTATCCAGTAGCTACACCATCCTCATTCCCACCCCAAACCTGACCAATATTATTTTTTATTTTGGCAATAATTTATTATTTGAAAATAATAGCAATTTATTGTAATTTTGGTTGATTTATTTCCGAATTGAGGTCACCCACAGTTCACTTACGCCAGTCTTCAAACAAAATTATAGACTACAGAAAGGTGGACATGGAACTAGAAAAGACATCTGTGTATCCAGCCGGGCGTGGTGGCGCACACTTGTAATCCCAACATTTGGGAGGCTGAGACTGGAGGATCCGGGTTCGCAACCAGCCTCAGCTGCTTAGTGAGGCCCTCCGCAACTTAGTAAGACCCTGTTTCCAAATAAAGAATAAAAAAATAGGGCTGGGGCTGTAGCTCGGAGGTAGAATGCCCCCAGGTTCCATCCCTAGTACCGCAAAAAGAAAAAAAAAAAAAAAAGAAAGAAATCTGTGTATCCATGAGATGGATCATTTAGTTTTAGGGCTTTGATATATAAAATTATTCCAATGACAGCAAATGACTTATTTTATACAATGAGTATATTTCTAAAAACTATTACGGTTTTAGGGAAATAAAACAACTAATTAATAATTACTTGCATCAAGACATATAGCTAGTACTTCATGTGTTAACCTATAATACAGTCATATGTGTACACTATATATATAGTAAGTACTTCTTTTGGCAGGGTGGGGGGTGCTGGGGTTTGAACCCAAGGCATTCTAGCTCTGCGATACACCCCCCAGCCGTATTTTATTTTTGATTTTTGAAACAGGATCTTGCTAAGTAGCTAAGAGTTTCAATAAATTGCTGAGATTGGCCTCGAACTTGCAATCTTCCTGTCTCAGTCTCCCAAGTACTGCTGGGATTACAGGCATGTACCACCATGTCCAGCATAAGTATTTCTCTGTTCATGAGCCTTCTTGTTTTGTTTCCTAATCTCAGCCCTTTTAAGCATCCAAAGTCAAACCTGGACATTGTTCTCATGTCTTAGGCCTTTTGGGCTCTGTTTCCCCATCATAACTGGGTGTCAGAGGTGATCTCAGTGGCCATAAGTTGGAAGGATGGGAGATAAGGTGCACTGTCTAGAGAGGATCTGAGTGGAGTAGATGGGGTGCCTGAACTGAAGACACAGCCATTTGAATTCCAGATCAGGCGCTTTTTAACAGTGCAATATTAAAGCCGCTAGTACAACCTCTGTTTCCTCATCTACTAGAAGAATATCATAATATTTTCATCACAAAACGTTGAGAGGCTTGTGAAAATAACAAGAGATAGTATTAGCAGAAAGCAGTTACAATAAATATTATAGGTATGTGCATGCACACAGACACACACACACACACACACACACACACGTGTGTGCACACGCCTATGAATTTTCCTGAAGTCTGAACATGTTTAGTAGAATCTCCTTAGTAGCACTCAGTTATCTACAACAAAAATTCAATGATCTCCCCAGAACTTGGAAGGCTGAAACAGGAGGATTACAGGTTCAAGGCCAGTCTCAGCATCTTAGTGAGACCCTGGTTTGTTTCAAAATAAAAAATAAAATGGGCTGGGGGTAGAATGCCCCTGGGTTCAATCCCCAGTACCAAAACAGAATAAAATTCAGTGATCTGAATTTTCCCCAGTTTTCCAAAAACTGGGGTAGGCGTAACTATAGGAAAAAGTCAAGGGTTGAAGACGAATAAAGGGGTAGCCCTGGTCTAAACTGTGCCTGGGAAAAAGGAAGGAACAGCAGCCTGGAACACACAAGGATTTAAACAGGAGTTACGCAGGGACTCAGCATAAATCTGGACTCTTCAAGGCCTCTTATTCTGCATAAAGCTAATTTCTGATTTCACAGGCTGTCTCACTAGGCCTCCATCAGTTTCTAAAAGTCAAAAGCAAATTGCATAGTCACCTTTATATTTGAAGAAAATCTGGGTTAATGGTCCAAAGCAGTTCCCTCATGGAAAAAGCAGCTCACCTATCCTCTACTTAGGAAAAGGAATGAGGTGTATATAGTAGGTTTAAAACTTTGTTCAAGTTCATCATAAAAGCATATTTTCAAAGGCCCAGCTGTGTGTCACTCAGCAGCAAGGTCCCCTGGGGGCTTCTCATAACCATTTTCCAGACTCAACTCTGAAGGCTTCACATATGTCACACCCAAAGTGAACCAAACTTAATCAAAACACAAGGAAGCCTTGGGGCTGCTTTGGTGTCAAGGATGTTTCAAGTTCATAAAATATCATTTGGAGCAAAAAATTCCAGATATGAAAATATCATACTGTATGATTCCACAACAGGTCAAAATAATCAGTACTATTAGAGGTCAGGATAATAGCTACCCTTGACTGGAAGGTAACACTATCAGGATTTCTAGAAAGCTGGAAATGTTCTGTTTCTTATTCTAGGTGATAGCTTCAGAGGTGCGTTAAGTTTGCAAAAACCCATTGAGCTATTCACTCATGATTTGTGCCACTTCTGCATTTGTGTGTAACATTTATATACGGATGGTGTTTCAGTCAACATTCTCACTATGACCCCAAAAGCCTAGCCACATACAACTTAGAGGAAGGAAGATTTATTTGCTCACAGTTTTGGAGATTTCAGAATTTCAGTCCATGTGAGGCCAGGTCTGTGGAGCTCAGGGCATTGTGGTGGGAAGCAGAGAGAGGGAGAGAGCAAGGGCTCTGTTCTCATAGCACAGAGGACGGAAGCAAGAGAGAGAGCAAAAGAATAAGGGATCTTATACCATTCCCAAGGTCACACCCCCCAGGGACCCCTCCTCAACCAAGCCTGCCTCCAACATGGCTGCCTATTCTCTGTGAAGTCTCAGGAGACATTAGAAATCCAAACCATTAGAGAGAGAGAGAGAGACAGACAGAGAGAGAGAGAGAGAGAGAGAGAGAGAGAGAGAGAGAATATGAATGAGAATGTATTCTCTTGTCTTTATCCTCTAACAGTGTTTCTCTAGGAACAGGAACTCTGCTAACAGATTTTCATTTCCATCTGCTTACTCAAAGAAAGCTGCCACACAGCTTCTGGTCACAAACAAGATCTCTTCACATCTCTCAGAGAAAGAAGAGCCTATGGTTTAGTGCCTCTTTTATTCAAGGAAAGAACAACAAATACTTTAGTATACCTTGGTCATCTATGTATTTTCAAGAAAATCAATCCTTTATGCTTTCTGCACTGTACCTCTGTGTTAGTCAGGGTCAGCTAACTACTGTGACAAACACCCCCTAAATCTTATAACACAAGTTCACTTCTCCCACAGGAGAAATACAATCAGGGGTTGATGGACAGACTTTTACGTGGTGATTCAGAGATCCAGGCACCTTGCATCCACTGGGTGGCCCCACCATATTTTAGGGTCTTGGCCTTCACTGCTGAGCCCTCCGCAGGCAGCCAGCTGAGTGGGGAAGAAATAAACTGCAGATGATTGTTTCGGAGCTTTTATATGGCCTTCCTAGAGGTAGAGCAATTATTCTTCCCACATTTCATTGGCTAGAACTCCACACCTGGTCACACCTAACTACATGTTAGGCTGGGAAACAGTCTAGAGGCATGCCTAGGAGGAAAAGGGAAAGAGTTGGTGTTGGTGAACACCTAGCAATTCTTTGACATGCCAAATCAGTAATTTCCCCTCTCTGCTAGCTGTTCCATGCCTGATGTCTTACTACCAAGAACAGAAGGCATGGCATTATGGAAGAAGATATAAACAGGACATAGGTGTTTGTACTTCCACAATGGCACACATCCACACCCAGGCCTCCCTGTGCCTATCATCAGAAGCCCAAACTCCCCGAGAATGGGGGCATAATGATGGCCAGATGCTAAATTGTTCTTGCAGGGCTCCGTGGCTGAGTTAGACTAGCCAAGTCAGAAAATGGAATGACATTCTTCTGTCCCTTATTTTCAATGTGCATCCAGCTGGCCAGAATATTTACTCTGGCTGTGAAGCCAAAGGAGCTGGGTTTCATTCACTTTTATACCTACCTCCTTTTTCTAAGCCTTGGGTAATAATAAGGATGAAACAGTCACAAAATATGGCTTATACATATTAAACCTTACTGTGTATCCTATGCATGTACTTCACACTGCTGCCACTATCCCTGGAATTAATTCACTTAACCTTCACAACAACTCTATGAGGTTAATACTAATAGCATCCTCATTTCACAGAGAAGGAAACAGAGGCACAGAGACTACGTATTTGTTCAAGGTCACATAGTCAGTAAGTGGTAGAACTCCAAAATTGAAGGCCAGCATACACTCTTTACTAGGAAGGTAGTCCAGGTCAGGAACACAGGCATGCGCTTATGACAAAAATTCCAGTCCCTCGAGGAGCAAATCTGGAAGCTAAGCTTCATAAATGTAAGGCTTGATTCAAGCAGGCTGATCAAGCCACAGAAAAGCACGCAAAGCCACTTGGAAAGAAAACAAGATCCAAGTTGAGAAGTAAAAGAAGATGTCACTTCTTAGGGTTTGGGGGTTTGCTTTAAAATTCTCATTTGCATTCAACAAGCTGCTAAAATCATCACATTGACAAATTAGGAAAACCCCAGAGGGCTTCAAGCTTCTATTCATAGGTCAATATTCTAAATAGCCTGCCCCACTCATTGTCCTTCTTCAAGTACATTTGTAAGTGAACCCCATTCTTAATTATCACCTCCCAACCTACAACCAGCCCAAGGCTTGCCCATCTTAGGAGGAGAAACAACGGGTTAACAAAGCCACACAAGAGGAAACGTGACGCAATATATTTTTCTCCACGCAATTGGATTAGTTTTAATTAGCAAAGGCTAAAATTTTGCCAGATGAGCACTGGGTGACATCTGATACCTGAGCAGAGTTCCAACATCTCTTCTCTCACACCAAAGGCATTTAACTCGAGTGATACTTTTTGAAAACTTTCCAAGGCACCCTTCCCAATATCTTTTCTTCGTTTACCCACTCCCCCGCCCATGTCGCCCCAAACATTGAAACTTATGTCTCTCCTTTTTGTAAAACAGAAAGTCCCATGACTTCTCACGTGGAAAAGGATTACTGTGGTATTTATTCCTGCTGGACTTCTTCACCCTTGTAGTTAATCTCTAGAATCAAACTCTTGATAAACATGCACCATCTCGCAAATCAATCACATCAAGGGTGGAGGTGGGGTCGGCTGAGGTGGCAGAATTCTGGTGTCAAATTTAAAAAGGAAATACAGCAGTTTTACTTGCATTATTAAAATATAAATATAGGCTCAAGGAATGGAGTCCAGATGCAGGCTGGAGCAAAACATAAATATTGATATTATATTCTAATGAACAATATGTTTCACTGGCTGTCATCTGTCCTCATAGCTAATAGCTCTTCTCTATCTTAGATGTCTAGTATCAAAAAAAAAAAGGAGGAGTGATAGTTCAGGCCTGTAATTCCAGTACTTGGGAGGCTGAGATAGGAGGATCACAAGTTCAAGGCCAATCTCAGCAACTTAGTGAGACCCTGTTTCAAAATAGTAAAATAAAATAGGGCTGAAGGTGGAGCTCAGAGGTAGAATGCCCCTGGTTTCAATCCCAAGTAACACACACGTACACACACACACACACACACACACACACACACACACACAAATGAAGACTAACTGAATTCTAGAATAAGGCTTTTATCTCACAAATTTAAATGTACTTAAAACAATTGGAAATCAAATTCTGAACAACTTTCTTAGTCCTCCATTGAGACTTCAAGCATCAGAATCAGCTGAAAACACAGTTGCAAATCAGTATTCCCTGTTACTTAGAAAACTGCCTCAGAGTAATAAAGTCTTTTTTATGTCTTTTAAAATGTTATTTTAGCTGGGTACGATGGCATACACCTATAATCCCAGTACTTGGGAGGCTGAGACAGGAGGATCATAAGAAATAAAATAGGGCTGGAAATATAGCTCAGTGGTACAATACTTGTGGATTCAATCCCAAGTACCATACACAAAAAAATAAATGAGTAAATAAAAAGTATTATTTTAGCTTTATCTTAGAAAATTTACCACTTCTAAGTTACTCCTGGGGCCTCGAGAGCCCAGAAGCATCTATGCAATAATTTTCTTCTGTGGCCATATTCATATGACAGGCCCAGTTAAGGGCTCATGTTAGACCACCAGAGTTCAAATATCACTTTCCTACCTCAAAAGAGTATTACCAGCCAGACGTGGTGGAGCATGCCTGTAATCCTAGCACTTGGGAGGCTGAGACAAGAGGAGTGCAGGTTTGAGGCCAGCCTTAGCAACTTAGCAAGAATCTCTGCAACCTAGTGAGACTCTGTTTCAAAAAATAAAAGTAAAGTAAGGCTGGGGGTGTGGCTCAGAGGTAGAATGCCCCTGGGTTCAATCGCCAGTAACACACACACACACACACACACACACACACACACACACACACACACACACAGCATACACATGTATTACCTAGCTGGAGTGAGGGGAGTGTTCTCTATTTCAATCATGTTGTGGGTTACATAGGTAGAAACAGATGCTAAAACTCATCAAACTATACACTTAAGATCAGTACATATCACTGCATATAAATTATACCTTAGAGAGGGAAAAGGGAAGAACTGATGAAAGAAATAGTTCAAATTATGCGGTGCCCAGGTAGGAAGGTATCATTCCCAATCTAGCTGTTATGTATTGGGAAGGAAGGCTGAGCAGTGGGGTGGAACTGGAATGGAGTCTTACCAAGACCTCTGTGTGTGTGTGTGTGTGTGTGTGTGTGTGTGTGTTTGTATGAATTTGAACTTAAGATCTATAATTACTATGCACCAGATCTATAATTACTATGTAACAGATCTGTTACAATCTGTTAGTATTTTCCATGGACTAAAACTGTTCCATAACACTCAAAATTTTCTTAGAGATAAAAAAGCCAATCTTCAGTAAGACAAATATTAAAATTTCTCACAATTGCATGAAATTATATCTCTCCATTAAAAAGTAGAGTATTTTATATGTAATAGTAAAACTAAATTTGTATACAATTAGTGCTTACTTATTCACATATTCAAAGGAAGTCCAATCAAAAGGATAAAATTGTATTTTAAGAAGATCACTTAGAAGCCAGGCGTGGTGGCACATGCTTGTAATCCCAGCATTTGGGAGGCTGAGACCAGAGGATCTGGGTTCGAGGCCAGCCTCAGCTCCCTACTGAGGTACTCCGCAACTTAGTGAGACCCTGTTTTAAAATAAAGAATAAAAAAATAGGGCTGGGGGTATAGCTCAGAGGTAGAATGCCTCTGAGTTCAATCCCCAGTACCACACACACACAAAAAAAGATCACTTAGAACAAAATATTTGTTAAAACATTTACAGATATTTTAAATAAATATTAACCTGTTTTTAAAATCCCTAAAAAATTATACCTTAAATTTAAAAAAAAATCTATCAAAGCACCTTTTAGATTTTTTTATAGCAAGAATGATTAATCAACAAGATTCTAGGAGAAGCATCTACTTCCTGGAGATCAATGACTTTACAAACATTTATGCGAGAACTCTCTTTCTCCTCCAGAAGGGAGCACAAAATGCTATACCCTGGGTTCCTTTGGAGCGAGTCTGGCAGGGAAAGAGGACTTTCCTTTCCTTTTCTATTCGGTGCCCTTCCGTATGGGTTGAGTTGCCTAGATCTATACCTGGAGCAAAAAATGCTGGTGGCTCTAAGGTGGATCCAACCATCGCTTAACACTTCCACCAAATGACCACTGTCTCTCACCAGGTTGCTATGATAGCCCCCTACTTGATCTGCCTGCTTCTACCCCTCCTGCCTCTCACAAGACTACTTAACGCAATAGGCAAAGTGATTCTCTTAAACTCTAATTGGCTCCTGTTGCTCCTAGGCTCAAAAGCCTCCAATGACTGACCACTGCACTAGGAGCAAAAGGCAAAGTCCTGGCAATGGCCACTAGACCCTGTGTGAACAATCTCCAGCCCTACATGCTAGTCTCCTTCCTTACCACTCTCCTCCTTGCTTACCCCACATCCACTGCACTGGCTGAGCACTCACCTCAGGGCCTTTGCACTCACTGTGGTTTTCCTCTGCCAGAAGAATTTTTCTCTACCCATTGACATAATTAACTCTCCCTTACCTCTTTTCAACCTGTACTCAGATGCTACTTCCTCAATGAGGTCCCCCTAACTACCTCATTGAAATGACAACCCCACCCCAACCCTCTTGATCGCCCTCACTCTGCTCTAGTTTTTTTTTGCCTGGAGCATCGACCACCTTCTAACAGACTCTGGATTTTCCTCAGATTACCATGTTTGTTGTTTGGAGAAGACCTCTCTTTGATGGAACATAGGCTTTTGGGATCACACTTATGTGCCTAGAATAGTGTCCGACATATAATTGATGAATGAATCTAGATGATAAGGCTATTGCTCATTTTTTCCTTTCTATATTTCTCTGAATAACAATTGAGGCCACAAAGAAAGAATAACTTTGATTGATGGCTCTGACCATGCAGAGAGACACAGCACTGCTTGGTCAGCTATGTCCTTCCCCTGACCCAGCAGTTCACAGATTCAAACAGAGGTTTTCACCTATTTGGAAAGAAATGTTGCATACCTTCTACTCTGTCTGATCCAACTGTAGTATCAATAAAAAAGCCAGGAGCTGGGCGTGGTGGCGCACGCTTGTAATCCCAGCATTCGGGAGGCTGAGACCAGAGGATCCGGGTTCGCGGCCAGCCTCAGCTACCTAGTGAGGCACTCCACAACTTAGTGAGACCCGGTTTCAAAATAAAGAATAAAAAATAGGGCTGGGGGTATAGCTCGGAGGTAGAATGCCCCTGAGTTCAATCCCTAGTACCGCAAATAAATAAATAAATAAATTAATTAATTAATTAATTAATTAAAATAAAAAAGCCAATAATTCCCGGGGGACAGTGTGTGCCAGGCAGGGTTCTTTTTTTTTTTTCCTCCATACTGGGGATGCAGCCCGGGGGGCATTCTACCTCCAAGCTACACTCCCAGCCCTATTTTTTATTCTTCATTTTGAAACAGGGTCTCACTAAGTTGTGGAGAGCCTCACTAAGTAGCTGAGGCTGGCCACGAACCCGGATCCTCCTGTCTCAGCCTCCCACGTACTGGGATTACAAGCGTGCGCCACCATGCTCAGCTCCAGGCAGGGTTCTTGATATCCACATACCTTCTAGTCCTGTCAACAACCCAATGCAGTACATATTACTTTTATCTCCATTCCATTTAGGTGAAGAAAAATAAATAGTCAATAGATTGTTCAAAGTCATGCAGATTTGAAGGGGTGGAGCTTGGATTTGAACTCACAGTCCAGCTTCACAGTCCACACCCCTAACCACATACTCTCCTGCTTCCCAACACTTAGATACACCCAACACTTCCCAGCATCACTGGAACTGAGCCTAGGAAGCTGCAATCATCATGAATTTCAAGCATTTTAGCAAGGAACAAAGAACAAGGACAGAAGGTCCTCAGCAGGGATCCTAAAAGAAAGGAAGGGACGACATTCTGATTCTCTGTCTTTCACCAACCAGACACTCTAGAGCCAGTTAAATGGACTCTGGGATCCAGACAGTCCCCTTGCAGTCTAACAGTGTAGTCATTCTGTGGCCAAAATGACAAAACAAATCCCCCCAAATAAACTTTTTGCCTATTATATACGAAAAATTAGAATGGCCCCTCTGACTATTATAAGTGGGTCCAGTTTGAGCCAGATGAACCTCATTTCCCTCTTGAGTAGGGCTATTAGATCCGGAGATCAAAGGAATGCTGCCAACATATGGCATCTTGATTCCAGCAAACCATTTGACAGTCGCTCACGATGATAGATCTTGTGGGTAAGGTGGAGAAATGTGGTTAGAACGGGAAGGCGGGGGTGCATTCGTAGCTGCTGCAGCAGCAATACCCAAGGAATGTTGATTAATGGATGTCAACTTGGAGAGATGTTGCTAGTACTGCCTGCCAATGGGCTCTGGTCTTGAGTCCATCTAAACAATGATTTTATCAAAAAGATGTGGGTGATGGCACAGAATCGTGTTTATGATGTCTGCAGAGAGCAAAAGGCTCTGGGCAGTAGCTGACACATTGAATCAAGATTTTAAACCATCACTACTGATTGGAAATGAAAGAGTAAAGCAAGCAAGATTCAATTTAACAGAGACAATGGGAGAGCCTTGTGAAATTTAAGTTCAAGCTACCAATGGGACACATGTCATAGAGGAAATCTCGTGTTAAAAACAACCAAGGGCTGTGTGTGTGTGTGTGTGTGTGTGTGTGTGTGTGTGTGTGTGTGTTCTTTTCACTCAGAACCTCGTGATGATGTATAATTGCAATGCACCAGTAAGAGTATTTTTAAATGTGTTCCTAAAATTAAAAAAAAAAAGTATAGAATAAGGGAAGTCATTAGGCCACAACAGTATTAATATGCCAAAAGAAGCTAGGTATGGTGGCAAATGCCTATAATCCCAGTACTTGGGAAGCTGAGACAAAAGGATAATAGGTTCATGGCCAGCCTCAGCAACTTAGGCTCTCAGCAACCTAGCAAGACCTTGTTTTAAATTAAAAAAAAAAAAAAAAAACAGTGATGGTTGTGTAGCCCAGTGGTTAGAGAGGCCCTGGGTTCAATCCTTGGTACCAATATGCCAACAGAGTTGTGCAATGGTTAAAACAAGGACCCCCTTAGTCCTAATGGGACATTAATATAAAGAAAGGAACAAGTCCCTTTGTGCTCTGTATCTGTGACAGAGGGCAACCAAAGTGGGAGGGAACTAGAACTCTGGCATTAATAGGTCTGGTCAAAGGAACTGAAGCAGTTTTACCTGGGATAAAGAAACTTAGAAGGAGCCGGGCGTGGTGGCGCACGCTTGTAATCCCAGCATTCAGGAGGCTGAGACCGGGTTCAAGGCCAGCCTCAGCTACCTAGTGAGGCACTCCGCAACTTAGTGAGACCTGGTTTCAAAATAAAGAATAAAAAACAGGGCTGGGGGTATAGCTTGGAGGTAGAATGCCCCTGAGTTCAATCCCCAGTACCGCAAAAAAAAAAAAAAAAAGAAACTTAGAAGGGACCATTACAGTAACCTACAGACACCTAAGAGATGTCCCAGAAAAGAGATTATAGGCAGATTCCATATAGCTCCAGACACCAGAACTAGGACTAAAGGTACAAAAATATCTAGTCTCAATGCATATAAGGACTGTGTATGTGAGAATAGGAACTATCCAGCAATAAAATTGAGATGAGGATGGCCACTTCTGGCTCCTGGGAGTCTAAGTGGGCACAAAAACCAGATGGGCGGCTATTTGGGCCATCTTCAAAAATTCCCACTCTGGATCGTAAGTTGCATTCCATGGGTACTAAGGACTCTCCCAACTCTAAGATCCCAAAGTTATGTGACTCTTGTTAAATTAACTCTATTCTTGGTTAATTTCACTTTGAAGGGCTTAGGCACTTAATGGTTAAGTAATTTTTCAGCACATGGATGCCTGGTTCCTCAGATGACAATTTCAGTATACCCAAACCTTCTCATGTTCATTGATGGATGAGAGATAGACATTATGTCAGAAGCAAAAATTGATCATGCCTGTCATTGTCATTCACAAAGATGAGCCAGACAAGGTCCCCCAATGGGCTGATAGTCCAGTGGGAATGGCCTCCAAAATGTCATTTTAGCACATTTTACCCTAGCACAAGATGCTTACATTCAGAAGTCACTCCTACTTCATTGTTCTTATTTTCACTTTTTATCAAGGTATGATTCATGATTTCCTGATGCAGAAAGAACTTTTAGGAATTGTTTTGTGATTAATGGCTTGTTCCAGGAATATCCTTCTTATGATTTTTTAACACAGTGACACACAAAATCTTGTGTCCCAAGATTCTTTTTGTGGTACTAAAGATTGAATCCAGAGGCATTCTAACTCTGAGTTATACCCCCCAGCCCTTTATATATATATATATTTTTTTAATTTTGAAATGGAGTCTCACTAATGTGCCAAGGCTGGCCTCAAACCTGTGATCCTCTTGTCTCAGCTTCCCAAGTACTGGGATCACAGGTGTGCACCATCACACCCAGCCCAAGATTTTTAATAGAATAAAAGGAGATTAAGTTGAACTTTCCATATAAAATTCCCACTATGCTGAAAATTACCCTCAACCCTAAAATTTCAAACTGTCATATGAATTCAATGAATCCTCAAGAATCACGGTATCATGTGAGACAACAGGAGAGAGAATCTACACCACAGCACTTTAAAGGGAATGACGATTAAAGGCAGACTTAGAAGCTCTGAGACTGAAGACATTTCTGAGAGCCTGTGTGGACTTTATCTTTTCCTGGTGGCAGTATGTGTAAAATGCCATCACACCCAGGAAGAAAGAAATCTTCATTATTGCCATCTTAGCAATATCAACGGAGTAGAATCCCAAGGATTTCCTAAGTAAAGTCGTTTGGTAGTTTTGATTTAAAAGCCCAATCCAGTCCAACAAGAAAAGTCTAGAAAGAAATGTGTTACTGTTACTGGTTATGAAATCACAGCCATGAATTATTAACCTTTGAAAGATTTCTTTCTTCTCAGTTGTTCTGAGATGGGTTTTAAAGCAGCATTCAATAGAGCTGTTAGGATCTCATAATGCGGCAGAGAAACTGACTGAGCACAGCCAGAAGAAAAAGAAACTTAACCACAGTCACGGAGACATCCAAGAATACACATTAACCAGACTGCAAAGAGTTTTTACAATGGTTACAATGAATAGAATGGGAAGGGAAAGCAAGATCATCTTCCCAAAGCAGAATGTACCGGTTAGTGTTGCCACACCAACCCCAAAGGTCCAATGCCCTCAGCATGTTACTTACTTCCTAGCTTTCAGGATTCAGCAGTTTCAGTATCAATAGAGAGTGTGTATCTTCTGGCCCATCACTGGCCCATTCCACAGGGGAGTAAACAGCACTCAAAGGATGGCTGGAGGAGTACGGAGGAACTGAGGGGATGTACTTATATCATCATCTGTGTACAATGTCACTATTAAAGCACTGAGGATTTCCTCCCCTGCCAATAGAGAGATTCAAACTGAGTGCAGTAAAGCAAAGGGGCAGTTATTTCCAGACTCACTGCAGAGCGCTCTGGCAGGGGTCAGGGATATGGCTACTATAATAATCTTGGGGTGTCCAGATGTGGTGGTACACATCTATAATCCCAGTACTTGGGAGGCTGAGATAGGAGGATCACAGGTTCAAGGCCAGCCTCAGCAACTTAGCAAGACCCTGTTTCAAAATAAAAATAATAAAAAGGTCTGAAGGTATAGCTTGGAGGTAGAATACCTCTGTCCCTGGGTTCAATACCTAGTACCACAAAGAAAAAAACCTGGGGGAAATATTTCAAGGAGAAAGAAACATCCCCTCTACCACATTCCCAGCCCTAGATCTTTGCCCTCACATCTTAAAGATTAAGTAGACTGTTTTGGTTTGAGTTTCCCTGCAAGTAAATCCTATGAGTACAAAGGCACATTCTAGTGTCATTAGCTTATATGGGAGGTGATCCCAGGAAACACCCATAGAAGAGTAAGGAAGTGAGACGAAGAAAGGAAGATAGTGAATACAGGGTACTTTATCAAATAAGTCATCACTGTGGGCAGCCATGATCTACTGGAGAGATCTGGAAAATGGTGTAGAACATGCCCAAAGCTTTTCCTATCCAGGGAGTGAGGACGTCTGAGCATTAACCTTTGAAAGATTTCTTTCTTCTCAGTTGTTCCATGATGGGTTTTAAAGCCGTATTCTGTTGGGAGCGGTGAAGCTGCTGCGCCTAAAAGATGGCAAAAGACAAGGCATTGCTGCACCAAGCCTTTTGTGCACTGGAGCAGGGCCACATTCCCCGAAAATATGTTAAAAGCCCCAACGGGATAAGGGTCGTTCAGGTTGTTCGCCTAAGACAGAGGCCATGCCAGGGAGTGGACTCTCCCCGTCTTAGAAGACGCCACAGCATGAGTACTCAGAGACGGGTTTGAAAACCTGATCAGACATAAGTCTGTTTTCATTTGGGCAGTCCTATCACCATTTGCAGATA